>JABXWE010004009.1:0-39251 GCA_014611495.1 Limonius californicus
GTGTCTTTTGTACCTGTTGTAAGAAATTTGCAAACTTTAAATATATAGGAGGAGGCACAAAACACGGTAAGTTCCCTTCCCGTAAGCAGCGGGCCCTCGGCCTTCCGCGAGGACCTACAAAACCAGCTGGATTTCGGAAGGTGGCGCCCACTTATTTCGACGCATCCTGTATACAACTTTAAGCATTTTCTGTATAAGCGATTTTTAGCGAACTCTCCCTACTCCTCTGAGCAAGCCGCTGGCCTTTACCATCTTTTTTTGTTTGCGGGTCCAAGAAAAGCGCGTTTGGCCGTACCGAAAATTTCTTAGCACGCCAACGTGCGATTTTCTTTGTCCCATAATTCTCGTAGCGAGATTTGGCCCGTAACAAATATATGAGAGATTGCTAAATTTGCTTGTACTTCAAATTAGTTGACATTATTGGAATGATGTTATTTTAAAAGTACTACTATTGGAACTGATAAAACTGTCCAAGGGTTAAGAAGCCTCGTGCTAGGGGAACAGCCAAGAGCAAATCTGGCGGAACAGCAATTGGGTATTAGAAAAACGCCTTAAAGGAACCCGTTTCTGGGTGTCAGACAAAATTAACTGCTATTTTGAAGTTCTACTTCGTAATTGACCTCAATTAAATTAACATTATGTAAACATAAAGTGCAAGCCTATGAATGATATTTAAATCTGCCGTGTATATCTTGCATAAGTGACATTATTTGAGTGATATTTTTTAATCGTACAACTACGTTTAGAGTTTACAAATGTTCCCTAAGGGCTAGGAAGTCATTCCTAGGTGAGAGTCAGGAATAGATTAATTGAGTCTCAGAAGGGTATCTGAAATGACGCATTCCTGGTGGGGAAACAGGAATAGCTCCAGTGGCAATACTCTATTTCGTAACTTGCTACAGTTAATATCCTTCCTGTTTTAAAGTTCGTCTTCATAACTTGCCGCTGTTAATCTAACATTACCCCAACTTGACATTCAAACGAAAGAAAGATATCAAACCCCCATGCAGATCAGACTATAATCTTCGTTTTTCCACCGAAGTTACGGAAAGCTGAATTATTACAAATAAATGACTGTTTTGTTTAACTTTGAAGTACTTAGCATCAGCAACCAAGGTCTTCTTAAACAACGTAGGTATATAATTACGGACCTCCGGAGAAGAGCGTTTAAGTTAGGATAGTCACAATAGAAATAAAAATATAGTGTTAACCTCACAAAGTACAATTATATACAATTTCCAGCAAAAACATAAACATAAATTTAATGTTAGCCTGTTCCACTGTTGCCATTGGAAATGTTGGATCGAGGTGTATGTTTTACAAATGCTACGTTATTAATAAATTTTAATATAATTAATATTCCTTTATCTGATTTTGATTCCCGTATATTAAATTTTACTGTATTGAGGTTTTACTGACAAGCTGATGTTGGCTGGTACTATTTTAAATTTAATTTAAAACGTATTGATTTCTGCTTCAGGCTATCTTTTTGATTTGTATTTGTATAATAGTGATGTACAAATGTAAATCTTTCATTTTTTTAAATGTAATTAATTGTTGTACCGTGAGAATTAACAATAAAGTACTAAGTTTTACTGATATTGTCTTGCGGCGTTGACAGAAATGTTTTCCTGGTTTCTTTTAAATTCGTTTAAAACAGGAACTCTTTTTCCCAGCATTATCCAATACAAAAACGTGTACGTCAGCCAAGTTTTCCCTTCCAACAGAAAAAGTATTTTAATTAGTCTTGAAAGTTTCCTCTAAGCATTTACCCACTTAGGGAACTAATTAACGTCTACCAATTTTTTACTGGAAGTATCTGCCAAAGGTATTTAAAGGAGCGCGACAGTAACGCACTTAGCGGGGCGGAATCAATTATTAAAACCCTCACTATTAAATACATACACACAAAGGGTGCCATTACCAAAATCCCTTTAATTACCTAAACCTAAAGATTAACTGTATTAGGATTAACTACATATATGAAACGCGGGCACGTTAGAAGCAGAAGATAAGAAGGAAGTAATTACAAAATTTGCGGAGACGGTAATTTGGGGTTTAGCTTCGACAAGTTGCAGCGTAACGTTTAAAACAACAAACGAAACGAAATGTTTTTGCAGCCGAGAAGAGCTTCAAATTAATTCCCGTTTTTGCTCTTCTTTCCGCGAATTTGGCCGTGGTTAATCGTCAGGAAGGGAAAGTGAAAATGTAGAGCCAATTCCGCAAATACACTCACACATTCTTCGGCAAAAATATCTGAAAGTGGAAATACCAAAATGCGGAGGTTAATAAAAGCACGTTCCATAATAATTCGATTCCAGCATAAATAAATTTCCGCAGAACTTTTGATTAAAGTCAATACCGCTTATCAGATAATGTCTTTTATTAATTGTGTTACATGATAAATGATCCTTCGATCCGCGGTTGTATGACAAGACAGGAATACTTTATAATATCGCTGTAGCGTGAGAGGGTTTCTAAATTACTTTTAAGCTCGGAAATTTAGTTTACAATGCCGGCTAAACTTTTGCGTAAACTGTGCAGCAACAAGTTCAGCCTTCTTAATTATAATCAAACTTTGCTCTACACAACAAATCCATCGTTAAACTTTTAATAAAATTCGGAATATTGTAACGTAAAAAAGTTCCACGTACGGGGAAAGTTCCAAACAATAGCATTATACACTAATTAATTATTTGGGGACTGAGGAACTTCCCTGAGGGCCGCAGTATTTTCTGATGTTGCAATTCAATCTTGAAATCATCAGAGCGAGTGCTTTCTAGAAGGTGTTCGTTCCACGTTAAATCAGCAAAAGTGTCTAATATATAAAGTATACTCCATTCACTTTGAATTTGCATCTTGGTTGACAATGGAGATTTAAAACTTTATGTAACTAAGCTTTTGCAGAGCAGAGTTTATATTATAAATTTTGAGTTTTACTATAAATACTTTTCCCGCGTTATTTGCATAATTGTGTAGTAATAAAATAAATGAAAACAGAAAATTAATGAACATAATTATTTTAGTTAATTTGACTTCCAAACTGTAAAAAAATTCAGAAAACGCCATATAATGTAAGAAGAAAACACCACCAACAAAGACGCAAAAATAAGCTAATGGAGTATATTCTTCAAAGTTAAATGTAAAGAAAAGATTAAAAAACAAAGAAAATCTGATAAACTTTATCTAACGATAGATTTTTAAATTGAGTTTATGTAGTCTTGATTCTGATTGGTTGTTAAAAATTGGATCATGTGATGTTGGCTAACAGTTGAGCTTGTTCACCTAAACTTTTCTTGGTTTTATTCTAAAATACTCTCGAATTAGGTGAATATAGCCTCAAAACATCACCTTATTTTTGATTGTATTGACCGTAACTAGGAGCCGTTGCTAATGCCGCACTTAATAAAAATCTGAAATGTTTGTCAGTTGAAACTGTGCTTTGGTCATGGGAGGACATATTAAATCACTCCTTCGAATGTTTATATATTATATTAAGAATTAATTGACGTGATTGACGTAAAACTTTCCAGTGAATGATAGAAACAATTTCCTTACATTAAAATAGGATTGATATCATTTCCAAGGTTTTGGTAATTATTTTCCCGTACTGGCACACTAAGATTGCAATACAAAAAAAATATTTAACTAATGTAAGATTTGAGATTTTTCCGAAAAAGGTCATCTAACGATAGATTTTGTAAAACCCTGTTTTTTAATATCAATTTGTAAAATACTGCTGTGTTATTTAATATTTATAAAAATTAGCAGTGATTTCATTTTTTGGAATTAATTTCTCTACTGTGTTATACGAATGTGTTCAATTGAAACCCATCTTTGCTTTATAAAAAGTGTAATTAACATTTTAATTACAAATAATTACCGTAACAGTTAAGGCATCCATCCCATTATTTTACTAACCGACGTATACCCTGCTCATAGAATTCTTGTGGCTGCTGATTGAAGAAGTCGGACAAATATATAACGCGATTGATCAAATGCAAAGCATGTGAGGTAGCTATAGGTGAAAATACCTCTAGCATCCTTCGAAGTAATCTCCCTCGACTTCTACGCACCGTTGACATCGACGATACAAGTCGCGGAAAGCCTGCTTAAACTTGTCGCGAGGAAATGCGTGTTACGGTCCAAAAAAGATTCACGTTACGGCGCCAAATTTGTTACGGGCCAATTCTCACTACGAGAATTATGGGACAGAGAAAATCGCACGTTGACGTGCTAAGAAATTTTCGGTACGGCCAAACGCGCTTTTCTTGGACCCGCAAACAAAAAAAGATGGAAAAGGCCAGCGGCTTGCTCAGAGGAGTAGGGGGAGTTCGCTAAAAATTTCTTATCGAGAAAATGCTTCAAGTTGTGTACAGGGCGAGTCAAAATAAGTGGGCGCCACCTTCCAAAATCCAGCTGGTTTTGTAGGTCCGCGCGGAAGGTCGAGAAACCAGCAGCTCACGTGAATGGAACCTACCTTTAATTGTGCCTTCACCCAGATCTTAAAGCTTGCAAAATCCTTACACAGATACTTCAAAACACAGTAATAAAAGACATGCGGAATTTTAACACACATATAATGAACTGTCAAAAATGGCACAGAACATATAAAAATATATATCAACGATAGGAAACTTTATAACGTAAAACACAAACAGTAATAATTTCGAACGTTCGCACACAACTCTACGCCGCTGGTGCCAACGCTACATTTAAATGATTTCAATAACTGCGTGGCCCAGTTGCGCAAGCTTACAGCAATAATAGCATAAAATGAACGTCTGTATATAATTTATACAAAACAAACAGTGGCTTCAGGTCACTGTTAATATTTTTATCAATAAAACCAAAAAACAGGTCAACACGTTTGAATTTTGCAAGTTGCACGGAAAGTTTTGCTTCACAAAAAAACACCAAACTGGAAGTTTTTACCTTGAATTTTGTAGACAGGCACAACCTTGACGAAGAGACGGCACAATTAATGGCGATATCCATTTATAAACGATGAACACAGGCGAAGCCAGGAACCTTCGATAACATGAAATGGCTGCAGAACCGCGGTCGTTGGGCTTTGACGATGATCCGCCAAAAAGGCGCTTTGTCAATTCTCCAAAGAAAACTGCAGCACTTTACGTCATTACGATTGCCGATTGATCGAGCTACGGACAACCGGAGCCCTCAAGATCTAAACATGGACTGAACTCAAAATGCAACGGGAATCAGCACCCCCCTCAAAAGATTGCACAACATGACGAAATCTTACGAAATGTTCTAGAAAAGAAATTTGTTTACCACACGAGTTCCAGAAAGCGTTCAAGGTCTAGCGCAGAAAAACAAGAGCTTGCAGATTTTACACAAAGGAGACTGTTAACATCACAAGCTTCGAAAGACAAAACAAAATAGCGAAAAGGTAACCCAAAATAAGAATTCAATTAGACCAGCGATACTAATTTCTACGAAGCGGCAAACGAATTGCGGAATTACTAAAGTGTCGCGGCAAATTTAAAAATCACATAACATGCGTTTAGTTCGGCGGTAACATTCCGTTGAATGTCTTCCATGTCGTCAAAGCGCCTTCCTTTGAGGGTCAATTTCAGCTGAGGAAACAACATGAAGTCCGCTGGAGACAGATCCGGCGAATAGGGAGGATGTTCTAAAACTGGGATATTTCTTGTTGCCAAAAACGTCTTCACAATCAAGGCAGAATGCACAGGTGCCACTTGCCGGAGGTTGCCACATGCGGTCTCACACGTCGAATGCGTTTTAGTAAACGCGTCATGACACCCTTGTAGTACAGGCTAGTGACGGTGACACCCGGTGGCACAAATTCTTTGTGAATGATACCTTGACTGTCGAAGAAAGTGATCAGCTTGGTCTTCACTTTCGATTTTTGGAGACGGAATTTCTTTGGCTTGGGAGACGTCTTCGATCGCCATTCCATGCTTTGTCTCTTGCTTTCTGGATCGTACTGGAAGCACCACGACTCGTCACCAGTAACAATTGAATCCAGAAAATTTGGGTTACTGTTGGCTGTTGCAATGAAGTCGCGGGAGGTGTCCACTCGATGCGCTTTTTGCTCAGCGGTCAAATTGTGTCGGACAAATTTGGCACAGATCTTCGTTTTCTTCAAATCCTTCTCCAAAATGGTTCTAATGGTTTCAAGGCTAATACTCAGCTCCTGCTCCATCATTCTCAGTGTCAGTCGTCGATCAGCCGCCACAAGTTGTCGGACTTTTTCGATCGTTACGGGGTTTCTCGTTGTGATCGGACGACCCGGCTTCAGATCATCGTAAAGGTCCTGCCGACCTTCACGAAATCTGGCAAACCACTCAAAAACGCGAGTACGGAACATGGCCTCATCGCCGTACACAGTTTTAAACATCTCGAATGTCTCCGTGACCGTTTTCCCCAATTTGAAACAAAACTTAATGTTCGCTCTCTGCTCCATGTTTGACTTGTGTCATATCTGATAGCTGCACTAACTTGTTCATTCGCATGCACAGCCTACCACGCAAGTTCTGACAGGATGCCGTTTTAGCTATGTGTAGACGAGAGTTCCAGCTACAATTTGGATATGATTTGGAAACAGTCAGTTTCTTATAGCGTCCGCAGTAGTGCCAATCCCTTTTCTTATTTGTCCGACCTCGTATCTGTACTTCTGCGTCAGACTCAAAATGCCGACCTTTTAACGCCTTTTGCAGCTGTCTATAAATATGGAAATCGCAAGGCCATAGATCCGACCTATAGGGTGGATGCTCTAAAACCCTCCATTTCTTTCGTTGAAGATTTCCTTTTACTACATTAGCAACACGAGGCCTAGCATTGTCGTGCAGCGAAGTGACCCCACGCGTAGGTTTTCTTGGACGCTTCTCTCTTATTGCTTGTTCAAAGTTTCATTGTACAGATTTGCATTGACATTTACTCCAGGTTCCCGAAACTATATCAACAAAGGTCCTTAATGGTAGAATACAAATGTCAGCATTACCTTAACTGCAGAAGTTTGCGCTTTAAACTTCTTCGGTGGTGGTGAACTTGAATGTTTTCACTGCACCGGCGATAACTTACTGGATAGCTCTTAGTAATGGCACCAAGTTTCGTCACTCGCACGGAAGAAAGTCATTACGATTTTGCTTAGAGTCTGTGAGGTGTTGCAGAGATAAGCCCATTCGCAAGCATTTTTGTTCATTAGACAAGAGACGAGGAATACATTGCGAACAAACTTTGCTGCAACCCCTGATTACGAACAATACTATGGGCAGATCCTGTACTAGTACCAACAATTTCTGAAATTTCACTAATTGAAATCTGACGATTTTCTCTAATAAGGCCTTCCACACATGCCATATTGCTTTCATGTTCCATGTGTTGTAGCACATGCCATATTGTTTCTGTTCATGCAGTACACCGTGCACCTGGTCGCGGCTCATCCATAGTCTTCTCTGTTCCATTCTTAACATTTCGGCACCATTCCTTCACAGTTGGGTACGCAATACATGCATTGCTTGTGTTCGCCAATGAATCTGCAAGGGCTGCACTCCCTCTGCGCATAAAAATTGCAGGGCCGCAAAAAAAATTGATATGCGTGTATAAACAAATATTTATTTATTTAATTAGATAGTGTAGCATACACACGCGGAATTTTGTGTAAAACCTCAATTTAGTGTTAGATTGTATGTATAATTAATTTGAAGAAGTTATTTGTTAGTTATTGAGATAGTAGAAAATTGGTTAATTTAGTCTTTACTTCGATTAGTTGTTAAAAATTTGAATATACGGTTTTGGCATAATAATTGAGCTTGTTCACGAGAATTTTTCTTTTGTTTCATTCTAAAATGCTCTGTAAGTAGGTGAATGTAGTTTCTAAATACCTTCTTATTTCGTTTTCTTTTGTTTGTATTGACCGTAACTAGGGGCTGTTGCTAATGACGCTGTTAATATAAATCTGAAAGTGTTTGTCAGTTGCTAAGTTTTAGTCATCGGAGGGCGTATTAGATCGCTCCTTCGAATTATTTTAGGTGTTATATTAAGAATTAATTGAAGTGATTGGCGTCAAATTTCCAGTAAATGACAAGCACATTTTACTTCCATTAAAAGAGAATTGTTATCATCTAGAAAGTTAGGAAATTTATTTCCCGTACCGGTACAATAAGATTAAAATACAAAGAGGATATTCAAATAACGTAAGGCTTGAGACTTTTCCGAAAAACGTGAGCTAACGATAGATTCTGCAAAACCCTGTTATTTAATATCAACGTGTAATATATTGCTGTGACATTTAATATTTATAAAAATTAGCAGCAATTTCAGTTATTGGAATTAGTTTCTATACTGATTCATAGACCGGAGATTAGGGATAAATTTTTGTTTGTTTGTTAGATAATATTGCATTAGGTTCGATTTAACAGATTAATACTTCTAGCTGCTTGACTGGGAGGAATTTGTTGCATCTGGATTGTTTCATTTCATTGTTGTAAGTTGGAGATCCTTAGTAAAGGATTTTTCCTTAGTTAACTATCGTTACATCGGGAAACAAATTTAATTTATGAATGCTTGTTGCAATTGAACTTATGATTAGAATAAATGTGTGATAATAATGTAATAGAGTTCGATTTTGCTAGAGATCATTATATTTTAACGGTGGTTTAGACTTTAGAGACGTGCAGAATTCATTATAAATTATTTAAAAAATATTATTTAAACACATTTTTTGTGTAAAGTTTTTTTATTTATTTAATTAAAAATTGTAACATAGTTTTGTGATGTATCAAGATACGAGGAATTTTGTGTAAAACCTTAATTTAGTGTTAAATGTTGTCTATAATTAATTTAAAGAAAATTGTTTGCTATTTGTTGTTAGTTGAAAATTGGTTAAATTAGTTTTTATTCTGATTGGTTGTTTAAAATTTTTTCATCTGACTTTGTCTTTTGTTTTATTTTAAAATACTCTCTAAGTGGGTGAATCTACCCTCAAACAGCATCTTATTTTTGCTTGTATCGACCGTAACTAAGAGCCGTTGCTAATGACGCGTTTAATAAAAATGTGTTTATCAGTTGATATTGTAATTTAGTCATGCGAGGACGTATTACTTCGCTCCTCTTTATTTCGTTACGTATTTTATTAAAGATTTAAAAAACTTTCTAGTAAACGCCAAGAAAATTTTTCATTCATTCAAAAAAAACTATGTTCTGCAGGCTTTGGCAATTTATTTCTCGTACTGCTACAACAAGAAGAAACACAATGTAGGTAACACGAAAAGTGTTTGATATTTATTGAAAGTAGCCTCCATTTACTTTCATACACTTGTTGCAACGTTCTACTAGTTTTTAAAATCACTCGGTATTGGTTTCGTCCTTGGAGATCAGTTTTCACTGTAGGAAAGAGGAAAAGAGGAAAGTTTACTGACGCTAGGAGAGCAATGTTGGTTGCTTCACTACAAGAGCGCCATGTTTCATAAGAAATGACTACACAATCAGTGCAGAACGGGCAGGAGCATTGTCATGCAATAAAAACAACTGCTATTTTCTCGAAATTACGAGTGTACTCGAGAAACATGTCACAATAAACTCTGCCTTACTTCAATGCTGAACGCTGCATGCTCTGGCGTTTTGGTTCAGGATCGTAGTGAAACAACCATAACGCATTGCCAGTTATTTATATTGTCGTGTACGGACAGCAAGGTACTTTTCTAACTCAACTTAAACTTCTGTTTCATGTAATCACTTAATCTTGCATCCGACTAGCTCTCATAGGGGTCTATCTCAGTTACTGGGTCGTTCATAAATTATAGTTCCACACCTTCGTAGTTCGCTGTCATTAAATCTGTATGCATTCCAAATAAAAGATTACCAGTTTCTTTAAACTCCAACTTTTAATAGTTTTGTAAAGTTACAATCACCCTAAACATATTCCATTCTAAACTTAACAACACTGTTATAACTTAATTTTGAATTTACTCAAGCCCGGATTCCTGTGAACAATTTTTCACGTCCGCAGCTTTTACATTTTATTTTGCACACTAAATTATTTACTCATCCCCTTGACAACCCTCATGTCTGGCCAATCGAAACACTTCAACGATCTCATTCGATCTACGTCTACGTCATTTTAAAAAATGAATGAACATCCTTGGTCACATACTTCGATGTGCCAAACATTGTACTCCAAACCAACTAAAATTAACACAAAGATAACGTAGAGAAGGAAAATACAAGGCTAACCAAAATATCATAACAATATATTATAATTGGTGCAGATCTATCTTCCCAAATTTGATTTTCCAAATCTTAATGCATGATTTGTTAAATAGCCTTCTAATTGTTGTTCAACTTAATAGCCATAGCTCGGAGCGTCGTCCAGCGTACTTTTGTAAACAGTTTAGAAACTCTTACGACCGAATTCACATTTCGAAGGATTGAGGGACGCCCCGTTCTAACGTCATTTTGACAACTCACGTCGATCTTTGAAGTATTTAAACAGTACAAACAAACGTGTACGTAGTTTCTTTATGCGTTTTCCTTAATTTACAACAAAATATTTGCTCGTTGCTCCACGACGACTGACAGAAACACGATGAACCCATTAGCATCTTACGCACAAATTAACAGCTATTCGATCTTCGCTTGACTACCCTGTATAGATGAAACCGTAAAAGCATATGGTGTGCTGGTTTACTTTTGGATTAATTTAATGTCACTTCGGTGCTGCAATCCAGGATTTTAACGGCCAAACCCTGTATAATGAAATTGTCATTAGAGTTAAAATAGTTTATTTGAATGGTGATAAAAGAAGCCTATTAGTTAGATGCGTGTTTTCCCTAATAAGATTGAAAAGGCTGTTGCAATGGAATATCCATTAACCACTTGAAAGCCCCAAATATATAATAATATACCGTTTAGTTCTATTTTATTTGTACGTTTAGAACCAAGGTAAACCTAATAATAACGAGTACTCAAACTTCTGTTTATTGCCTCATGATACATAAAACCTTTTCGTCAAAGTACCTCCGTTATTTCAAGATTAAAATCAACAAAATTGAGGCGTTGACTTGAACGAATCTATGAGCGATGACGTAATTTCTTCTAAAGAAGCGCAATCAAGGAACTGAAACTGAAGACGAGATATAAAAGCCGGGTAAGATTTATCAGCGCAACTTAATAAAATCTGTTGTTATAGACAATACCTTAAATTGGATTTGACTGCTTTTTTATTTGAGTTTTTCAGTTCTCAGTCGCTCATACGCGAGCGGAATTTCGTCCTGGGTACGGCGCAAAATGAAACGGGGAAAAATTTAAATCGCGACTACTATATTTTGCATTTAATTGCGCGTTCTTATTCAAAAGTGCGACAACAATGTTGAAATTAGTCCCAATCTCGGTGGATTTTCTCGTCTCGAAATGTCATTATCTCTGTGTGGTACTTTTATTATCTTTAGGTGATTTTAACTGGAGGGCTGGTCTCATTTTCTGCGCCGTTGCTTCCGATAAAATAATGGAAGCGAACTTAAGATGCATATTTTTAAAACGTAGTTAAAGCCTGCAATTACTTCGTCTTATCTCATTTAGAACTGTCGCGAATTTATGGATTTCTGTTTTTTATTTTATTTGGTGGAATAAATTAGCGAAACGGTAGCCAGCATGAAAATTGTGCTTTCAGAGCTTGACAGCAATTAAATCTGTATAATTAGTATTTTCCTTTTTAAACGTACCAATTTTCTGCAGCTTTGGTTTTTATTTTTATATCCGCAAGAAACTTTAACCAACGGAAAGTCAGAACAAATTAAATGATTACATAACCTCCAATGTGTTTCTTTCTAATAATGTTATTCATTAAAAGCGTATAGCTATCGGTTTTTTATTTAAAAATATTCTAGAACAATTTTAGTAACTTTTCAATGTTCAAACCGTGTTATTGATCGTTATCTCATAACTAATTTAGTAGTCCTCGTCGTTGTTGTATGCCTTCCAGCAGTGTATTTTATATTTAACGAACATTTTTTCATTTTAGCAAGGTGAAATTGTAGGTAATACTGTATAACTATTTTATATAATCTTTCAGTAAAGAAGTTCTAGTCATAGGTCTACTTAAGAATGTTTGTGATTTGCCTGCTTTGAAAGAGCCAGATCTAGGACGCGGTTTCCCATGCATCTCTATCCACTTAGGCCATAAGGCCCATTGTACACCCTAACTAAGAATTTTGCCTATCTGGGGTAATTCCAACTCCAGTAATGATTTTTAACGTGTCACACATCGTAGTGGCACGGGACATACGGCTTTACTTCTTATCCGACAGAAGGCGCATTTTCAGATTTTGCTCCGCTAGAAAAATCTCGCCGACCTCAGCCAGGTTCGATCCCGCGTCTCTCGGATCTAAAGGCAAACGCGCTAACCACTAGACCACCGAGGCCGGCTATGTTTGTGATTTACAATCCGTTGTAGTAATTTTTCTATTTTTCATCGGTGACTATAGGCTTTCCCTCACAATAAATCCAAAGTCATTTAATACTGCCTTGGGCAGTATATTTAGGACCTGCAGTAAATTGGAACACATTCTTCTTTTAATTTGGGACTAATTATACATGTAACTATGTTCTTACTCTGTGTAGCAATAGAAAAAGTTATTCTGTATTTAGCAGTTTAATAAATTTGCAACTATAGGCCATTTCGTAACAATTAATTTGCAGTCACTTAATACTAAAATACCATGACCACGGGCAGTGTGTTTAATACCTACTGTAAATTAGAACACATTCTTCTAAGCTTTTAATGGGGGGCTGATTCAGCGTATGATTATATTCTTATTCTGTGTATCAATTACAACAAAACGAATGTTGTGTATTTTTCAGGTTCATGAATTTGTGACTATAGGTCATTTCCTAACAAATAACTTAGGTTACTAAAATACCATGACCAGGAGCTATGTATTTATAACCTACTGTAAATTGGAACATACTTTTGTTCCGTTTTGATTTGGTAGTGTTTCAGTTTATGACTATATTTTTGCTTGAAACAACCAGAACAAGTTAAAACAGAACACATGTTGTGCATTTTTCAGTTTCATAAATTTGTGGCTATATAGGCTATTTCGTAATAATTAATTTGAAGTCACTTAATACTAAAATCCTATGACCACGGGCAGTGTGCTTAATACCTACTTAAATTAGAACACATTCTTCTAAGCTTTTAATGGGGGGGCTGATTCAGCGTATGACTATATTCTTATTCTGTGTAAGAATTACAACAAAACGAACGTTGTGTATTTTTCAGGTTCATGAATTTGTGACTATAGGTCATTTCCTAACAAATAACTTAAGTCACTAAAATACCATAACCAGGGGCTGTGTATTTATAACCTACTGTAAATTGGAACATATTTTTTTACAGTTTTAATTTGGTAGTGTTTCAGCCTGTAACTATATTTTTGCTCTGTGTAACAACTAGAACAAGTTGAAACAGAACGCATGTTATGCATTTTTCAGTTTCATAAATTTGTGGCTATATAGGCCTTTTCGTAACAATTAATTTGAAATCACTTAATACTAAAATATCAGGACCACGAGCAGTGTGCTTAAGAGGACATGATACCTACGGTAGAATTGAGTTTGGGTATTATTTTTGTTTGCGTCGGATGGTGGCCGCTCTAGGAAACATAACCGACGGTTTCCGAGTACAGTTAGGTAAAAAAGTCAGAACCTTTAGAATGTGCCAGCGCGTTCTGGCTGCCCGTCGGAAGCTGAATTTTCACAATTTCACATTCCATTATTTTATTAAATAATATCCCTATTAATATATTAATTATTATACTTAGTATAAGATTATGTTAATACGAAAATAAAGCCGAATAATGTATACGATGTTTTCTCAAACGAATAAAATGCAGCAAAATTAGAAAACAAGAAGCATGATTAATTAAGGTAGAATCTTTTTCCATGGTTACGATGAATGGCAATAACAATGAAATGTCTGATTTTCTATTTTATAATAATTATGGTCACTGTTATGAGGCTTGAAAAAAAATTATCTAGGTACGCGTACGCGTCTGGTTCATAATAACACGTCGATGTCGTCATAGAAAGGGTGCTAAGATGAATCCATAATAACCCTTGAATCATTATGAACTCATGACACCCCAAATATTGTACTAATTATGTTTGTTTGAATTATGATAACACGGTAGTAGATAAAATTGTGAATGCAAAACGTGTGATAACGTAGATATCATTATTATACTTTTGTAAATTACACAACTCGGCGGACGCCTCACTCGTGTAGATACTAATGGTGTTTTATCACTTGGAACCAAATCCATGTGATCTATCTGTTTTAATAAGGTTAAGTAAAGTAAAATAACTGTCAAATTATATATTGTACGAATAAATAAGTTGAGTTATTAGGACAATATCTGAAAATAACGCTACATCGATTTATTATACTACCTAACTTGTATTTCGGTTTATAATATTGTGTAGAACCAAAAACACTAAAACATAACATAAGATAATAATTATAATTTAATAAAAATACGCAAATTGGCAGATAACACCGTAGTGACGTGAAGTGATCTAAAAGGACTTAAAAATAACGTAGTAGTATCGAAAAAACATTAATTCTGAAAAAGTTTTCGTTTAACTCCCTTTTGTATTAACTATTTTATTTTGCTGTTTATTGATTGCATCAGTAATATAAACTGGATCCCGTGGATCCGTATTCCTCGTATATCGAGGATCGACAAGTTCTGGCAGTAAACAATCCATGTAAAATTTAATTAAGTTATGTTCCATCTTTCTTTTCCAGAAATTATCATCTCTCAAGATGATTTCAATTTTAATTGGTTTATCCTCCCCTGTAAAAATTCCAAAAATACACTTGTCTTTCTTGGCTATTTAAAGTTGTTCCTGTACTTGATAATACCATGGATTATCAACATTGATTATCAGATGTTTTTTTTCCATTTCGTAGAATCTGATTTTCTTTTCTTTCACAGCCTCATTTATGTCCATTCCAAAGGCAGATGATGGACATTTTATTTCTACTAATATTTTGTTGCCTACCAAAACCATCAGTCGTGGCACCTAAGAATGGATATTTATCATGAATGAACATTCCACAATCTTTAACTTCTAAATTTTCCTGCCTCTCCAACATTTTTTTGGCGATAGGCTCCATTTGCCTTCCGTGCAACAAAGATGGAACATTCAAACTTTTAGCAGAATATAACAACGATATAACCAAATTTTTGCAACTAGTTGTTGGTCTTCGTTTGCAAATTGTATGGAAATTGGAAGCTGTGAGTAACTTCCTTCTGTACTCTAACCACAAGCCACTACTGGCCTGTAAAACGGTGTCTCTCTCAAATCTTTCTCTTTCCTCGTCAGACTTTTGAAGACTTTGCAAAAATTTGGTTTTTCTTATTCAAAGATTTCTGATGGCATATCGGGTTTTTGGCATTCTTCTCCATAGTCCGCATTAGCACTTCTTCTTTCTTTTGCTATTTCTATTTTTTCGGTCCCCTTTGTTTGTTTATATTTTCTACTACTGGCTCTCATTTTTTCCCTACGTCTTTCCAAAGCTTTGACTTGGACTACATCCAAATTTTTCTTTTGAAATAGAGGTATGGAGCTTCATAGTATTAAAAGAGATACATGCAGCGGAACATGCAGCTTTATATGTTCCCCGACTAACAATATTTATCCTTTTACCTCCAACAAATTTAGCCACAACAGAGTTATATTGTTCTACTAAATTGCTGTCAATATCTTCAATCAAGCTTCTAGCATGATTTGCAATGGCAGATACAATTCGTTTCAACTTCTCTAAGAAGCTGGGACACATCGTCTCAATTTCGGCTAAAACATTTTCTTCTTCCTTTCTAACGCAAAAATATTCTGCGCATTCTTTATGCTCACCATAAACATGGAAAATACTGTTGAGAATGTCCTTTCTCAGAAGCTGTATACCTTGAACTTTGTCTTGGACAAGTTTACGATGCGCTATAGCTTTTGTGATTGCTACTCTCAAGCGTAAAATTTTTGGAGTCAACGTTTTTCTACATTCAAGCGGATATGAAGTGTCTACCGTAAGCTGCCTCAATGTGTTGCAATAATTACGCAGCAAATGATTTCGACACTCTATTTTCTCCACAGTACAGTTCGGATATGGTCTAGCCTCCAGTATTTTTTTGTATGAACTTGAATCGCCAACACCCATGAGCTATCACCGTTACTAGAGGTGTACCATTCTCGTCAACATTATTGTTCGCAATTGCGTACGCCGCTTTCTCTTTTGCGGCCTCTATCATTTTCTTTTTATTCGTTTCATTGATAATGTCGTCTACCCTCTCTTGATATTTGTGGTAAGTCTTAGATGTTATTGAGGGAATATTCATTATGGAGAATATTTCTTCCAAGGCACTAAATCCTGCTCCAACACTAGTAACCGCGTAGACTGAAGCAGTATTTAAATCCATCGAGTCAGATTTTGGTTGCATGAGGGGTAGACGGAAGCTTTCGTTGCACATATTGCATTTCAAAATCAACTTTGATTCAAAACCATGCCTTATTTCATTAACAATATTTAAATTCCTTGTGCTGCAGCCAAACTTGGAACCATGATCAGAAATAACTTTCAAGGTTTCAAATAAATAATTGATATCAACTATTCGACATCCCTCTACTCTTGAAAACGAAGGAGACCGAGAATTTTTCTTCTCGGTTCCTCGCGATGCAACTTGGGCACCAGGAGATTCACCAGCATCTGTAATTGTAATGAAACTGATATTGATATAGTCCATTCAGGCTTGATCGCCCAGATCCTTTAACAAATGAATTAACAGTTTGCAAGTGTTTACCTGGATTAGCCACTGCACACAATGGCAACTGTATCGCAATATACTACTGCATTTGTGTTTGAATCTCGGTACGGAATTTCGACTGGGTATACCCTACGAATTTTACCTGAATACTGATATTTTCTTCTGTCCAACAACAACGGTTGCCATTGTGTGTAGTGGCTAATCCAGGTAAACACTTGTAAACTGTTAATTCTTTTGTTAAAGAATCTGGGCGATCAAGCCTGAATCGACTATAACTGATTAGCCAAGTTTAACAAAAAAATACTGTTGAATATTATAATATACCTAATATTATTATACATTATAATAAGTATCTAACTTAACATTTATAACTGCTATTTTTAAAAATGATTTTGACACATATATCGGTTACTATGACGTCATCGGCGTTTTTTTAAATAATAATTACATTACATATATAATTTTTTACGTCAATCAAGTTATCATTTGTCAAGGATTGCAATGGGCCGTATGATTTCCATTTCGTTAAAGTTAACGACTGTCTATTTTTTCCTTGTCTTGCTTATGACTTTACTGTATGTTCCTATTTTGTCGAAATCTCATTTTAGATAATGAAAAGCCAAACGAAAGGGAAATCATACAGCCAATGTGTCACTTGTCACAAGACAACTCAAAAAGCACGTAGCAATTAGTAGGACGAAAAAACAATCTCATCCAATCAGTAATTCATATTTTCTACAAAAAAAACCGTTTCTGTTACAGCCGCCATCTTAGATAAAAAAAATATTAAAATAGGTTTTTCTCGACTATCTCCGTCCTCGTTATTATTACAAGTAGTATTACAGACATACATATTTAGGTTTAAATAAATTTCGTAAAAAAATTAAAAAAAAACATCTGTAAGAAAAGTCAGTTCACGTAAACAATCCATTTTCCAGATCTGAGGTGGGGGGGTGGTCTTACTTTTGACGGACCCTGTATGTAATGTAATTAAAAAAAATTAAAAACAAAAAGAAAGTATGACGCCGACGTTATCTAGGGGTAGATAAGCATTGCACTTAGTATTTTTTACCTTGCGAATTATTACTTTTTTCCTCATTAAATTATTCCGTCCCATGTTGCGAAATAAACACTCACTGTCACTATTCCAAAGAAATTACGGATACGGGGAAGTAAATCGCCAGTTCTACACGTGCATATGCATAGAAGTTCTTCTCTTTACTGTACTTTGTCAGTCTGCTGCATCCGATGCCTTCCGAGTCTCACAAGTCACTTAGTTGGCGCCACAATACAGGGAGATTTTTCTGAAAAAACGCGAAAACGGGCGAACCTCTGTAGACTTTGTCACTGCACCAATTACAAAATTTTTTTGCCGTTGTATTTACAAAGACCTTTACTTCAATTTGCTAGTTTTAAAAAGCAAGAAAAATGTCCTATTACGGAATAAATAACTTGAGAAGTTGAGCAATTTTTTCAGATTTTTAGACTCATTGTACAAGAAAACTATTTTTTTTCTGGAACATCTGAAACTAGTAGATTGTAGTGTATTCTTTTTTCCATCGTTTGTTTTGAAAATTATTGCTATACACAGAATATTAACATCTGTACATGTTCGCGCGTGATTGATGTTTTTAGATGGTTTTCAATAGGTACCATGTCCTCTTAAAGTGATTTTTCACTGAAATGCACCTAATAAATGTACCAAAAAAATATATGCTTTTTAAAGCTAAGCTTTATTGCAGTAATTTTTGTCTAACACTTTTTGACGTATCTATTAAAGTAAAATGGTGGGGGGTGATTCAATGTTTTTTTAACTAAGCAGCTGTAACTCCTAAACGACTGAACGAATTTTAACAAACTTGGTCTCGTTGGAAAAAGCATTTATTGTTCCATCAAACCCATCTTACTTGTGAAATGCCTAATTTTTAGTGATGCCGCTAGAGCGCGTTTTTTGATATAATAACAGAAAATTGCAAAATTCTCTAAAAAATTAAATGCAATAATATAACTTTTTTTTCATAAGAATGTAGTGAAATGAAGCCTAAATAGGCTAGTGAAAACCGTATATCGATATCTTATTCCTAGCCTAAAATATCGAAGAAAGAAAATTTAGTTATCATAAAATTTTAAAACTAATGCCGCCTTAAATGCTCAAACTGTCTTCCATCACACTCAATGCATTGTTGGAGCCGCTCATACGTGGACATTACAGCAGCTTCAATTTCAGCTGTTGAAAGGCTACGAATGGCCATGGAGGAAAAACAAATGCCTAAAATCTACTTGTCAACATATATTAAAATTATACTTATAGATGCAGTGTAATTTGCTTTAAAACTAAAATGCATTTTACAAATGATGAAGCTGTTGATATGGTTGCGGTATATTTTGAATGCCTTCAAAATGCGGCATTGGCTCAAAGAGTATACACAGCTCGATATCCAAATCGGCGTTTACGCGATGCGAGAATTTTTCCGCGTTTAGTGCGAAATTTGCGTAATACTGGTAGCTTTCGACCTAAGTTGCGAAGACACTCGGCTAGAACAGCGGAAGACAATATTGTTAATGCCTTAGCATACGTGGGATGGAATCCCCACGTTAGTACGAGAGCAATGTCTCTCGCGTTGGGTATGTCACGTACTACTAGTCAAAACATTTTAAAGGATCATGGGTAAGTTTTTATGTCACTAAAAATACTACTTTACATGTTTCACAATGTGTTTGTTATTTCAAATTTTTAGACTGCACCCGTATCATATGGTTTTACATCAAGCCTTAAATGACGAAGATTTCGACCGACGGATAGATTATTGTCATTGGATGTTGGGTATGATTAGGGAAAATAGAGAATTTTTATCCGAAATTCTTTGGACGGATGAGGCCACTTTTAGAAGTGATGGAAACGTTAATTTGCATAATATGCATTATTGGTCTGACACCAATCCTCACTGGTTGCGCGAGGTCCAACATCAAGGCCGTTGGAGTGTTAATGTGTGGTGTGGCATCCTGGGCGGAAATATTATAGGTCCCTATTTCTTTGATCAACCACTAAATGGTGCCGTGTTTCTTGATTTTCTGGTAAACCAATTGCCTATTTTATTAGAAGATGTGCCCTTGCAAATACGGCAAAATATGTTTTTGCAACTAGACGGTTGCCCAGCACATTTTTCAATAAATGTGCGAGAACATTTAGATCTAATATATCACCAGAGGTGGATTGGACGAGGAAGTCTATTTCCTTGGCCACCCCGATCCCCAGACTTAACCTGTTTGGACTTCTATCTATGGGGTCGGTTAAAAGATATTGTTTACCAAATTCCACCAACAACGAGAGACGACATGAAAATACGAATACAAGAGGCCATTCGTAGCCTTTCAAGAGCTGAAATTGAAGCTGCTGTAATGTCCACGTATGAGCGGCTCCAACAATGCATTGAGTGTGATGGAAGACAGTTTGAGCATTTAAGGAGGCATTAGTTTTAAAATTTTTTTAATTTTTTTTTTAATGATAACTAAATTTTCTTTCTTCGATATTTTAGGCTACGAATAAGATATCGAGATACGGTTTTCACTAGCCTATTTAGGCATCATTTCACTACATTTTTATGAAAAAAAAGTTATATTATTGCATTTAATTTTTTAGAGAATTTCGCAATTTTCTGTTATTATATCAAAAAACGCGCTCTAGCGGCATCACTAAAAATTAGGCATATCACAGGTAAAATGGGTTTGATGGAACAATAAATGCTTTTTCCAACGAGACCAAGTTTGTTAAAATTCGTTCAGTCGTTTAGGAGTTACAGCTGCTTAGTTAAAAAAACATTGAATCACCCCCCACCATTTTACTTTATTAGATACGTCAAAAAGTGTTAGACAAAATTACTGCAATAAAGCTTAGCTTTAAAAAGCATATATTTTTTTGGTACATTTATTAGGTGCATTTCAGTGAAAAATCACTTTAAAAGTTTAAGATGGCGGTTACGCCCCCTGGCGGCCATCTTGAAATCTGAAAATATTTTCCGCGGTCTTCTTTTGGCCACTTTAGTTATAATTTTTTTTACCGCAAGTCTCTACGACGAATAGTTTCCAAGATACAGCACTTTGCATTCTTATCTGGCCACCCTGTACACCTTAAAAAGATGACCACGGCCAAAGTATTCATGATATAAAAACGCAATATTATTTAAGTATTCGAGATGCAAAAATGTTTAAGATACCCTCGTCTACATACTCTATAAGCTGGCATAACCAAGCAACGTAGACATTATCAACTGCATGTTTTTAGCAAATGAAGAATCTTTTGGCAACCTAAACATTGCAATATATAACATTAGTCGTTAAGTAAATGACGTAACCACCAAATGTATGAGTAGAAATACATTGAAACATTGAACAAACATGATTCCTACGTGATGAAGGAATTCGTAGACTAAGATTTGTTAAAGAAAACAAAATGGGAGAAGAAATAAAAAGGAAGGTTGTGTTAGCTAATAAATGCTATTGTGGTATGGAACATTGATGCGACATCTCTTGACCTAAACCACATAAGGATACGTAAGAAGACGGGTAAAATACCACTGCAGATCTTTGAAACAATACCGATGAAAAGATACGGTTCCGCAATGAAAAGTGATGACTGGAGAAGAAGATATGTTTGGATATTGCATCTATTTTATCATTACATTGACATGGAACAAAAGTAATTTAAATAAGAAAAATAGGACAAGTGCATATAGGAAACGGATCTAGCAAACCTCTTAGTACCATCGTTAGTGGAAGCTAAATAAAAGCAGGCCTAAATTAAGAGGAATAGATGGAGCAGTCTACAACTTAAGAAGCATACAGGTGTATCGATAAAAAATTATATACTAAGCAAGGGACTAATAGTGAAATGTGCTAGAGAAGGTCAAGACTAGATGTTTGGGCTTCGTAATATAGCAACAGGGGACGTCAAAGAAGTACAGTCCTATGTAGGAGATCTATAAATATTCTAATTGTTAGATATTGTATTTAACTATTTGTAGGGGTGGACTAACAACTGAAGAGGAGGAGAGCTCACTTTTCGAATTTAAATTTATGTTTCATTAAACTAGATGCCTCTAGTACTAAAGTACTTTCGATAAACATCAAATTGCCACAAACTTTATTATATCTGTAGGGTACTTCTTTTAAAAATTGATATTTAAGAAAAAGTATTTCAGATAAAACAATTAGTTTATGGAACGCTCAAGTGATTTACATTTTCAAGATTATCAATTCAGGCTTGCTACAATCAAACACAGCAAGGTAGTGAAAAATAAAGTTGACATTAAACCTAGATTCTTTGTAATTTATTAACTCTCCAATTCATAGATAAACTGTAACTTCATGCAACTACTCTTGCACTGATATTACACATAGTTACATACAACTTCAGCAATATTAAAGATTGTATGATTACATTTGACAATGTAAATTATTACTGATGAACTTAATGCTATAAGTAAATGAAATACTATGTGAATGCAATGCACCCTAGCACTATAAATCGTTTATCCCTACATCTTTTCAGACAAGACATAATTTATTACTGTAGTACTTGCAGATTCCTCTTTCTCTTAATAAATGCCATTCTTAATTGAATTAGTGGCAGCATATCTTATTGTGTTTGTGTGTTATGCAGCTGTATCCACGAGTACATGGACGTATACTCTGAGGTGGTGCAGCCGGATGCCGCGGAGTTGATCAATTCCCCGTTTGGAGGGCGATACTGTGGGAATATCCCCCCAAGACGTAGGATTTCGCTCTATCGCGCCATTGCTCTCAGCTTCTACACGGATAAAAACGCTTCCACGCCCGAACTCTTCACCGGCAGATATTCCTTTATTAATGATTGTGAGTCCTATTGTGTTATGTTATTAATCATTTGTATGGGAGGTAATGTGATGTCAATTGTACGTTGCAATCGTGCGTTGTTACTGTAGGTACATTGATGTTTAAATTAACAGGAGTCGCTACGTATACTTCTAAAGCAATCACGTGAATACAGGCATATATTTCCAAACATTGATGGATTCTGGTATCATTTTACAATCACTATTATATTTGGTGTACCGCACGGTTCGCTATTTTAACAAATTTATTGGTGTTCCCAAATTGATATTTTAATATTATTGGCATCACGAAAAGTACTTTTACTCGCGAAGGGAAATGGTTTATTTTGTATTCAAATTGTCGTGAAACCGATATCTAAAATTTTCTTTATGATATACTACTGAGAATTTTGAGGATTAAATTGCCACCAATTACCTATTGTTTTGTCTACTATATTTTAAGGAATAGTCTACTAATGTACTACGAGATTTATAAATGTATTGTTGATTCGTACTGCTTCTACACTAATTATGAATAATTCTAGCATCGGTGAAAGTATTTTACACTATCTGAGCATTTATAGTTTTTATTAAAGCCCCACGATCATGAAAAGCAAGTAAAGAAAATAAATTTTTCCAAATTATTGTTACATTCGAGAGGACGCTACATGCACTCAAAATGCTAAGTATGTATTTGTATCAAATAGGAAAACTGTGTTTTAATTTCAGAAAATATGCAGTATTATATACGGTAATTAAAAAAAAATTGCGGTCGCCCATGCACGTTTAATTAATTCATGCACTGCATAAATATTATCACCAACATGATACTCTAATTGCCAATTTGCGTATTCACAGACATACGAAGTTGATTTCAAAGCCGACCGCTACTTTCCATTTTTATTGTCAAAATTAAATCTGGATTATAAACAATCTGTGCTGATTTTATTTTAAATACAAAAATGTATTTACATACAAGGTAATTTTATTATGTGATATAATAATGTAAGATATAGTACTACATAAACATACTACCACTACTGGCTAAATTAAAACTACCAAAACAATCTTCAGTTAAATGTTTCTAGACATTCGTAGGCAGACACTGTCCATATTTGTCGAAAATATATTTCGAAACTTCTCTCTATGTCTATAGATATTAGGAACACTTTTTTTTTCGTCTAGACCTGAAATTTCGTTCACTTAATTAACAATTGATATACATTGCTTTTTTCTTAATTCTTCTTAATATTCTCGTATCTAATCATATTATGTAGTTTTTCATTTACTAATTAAGTCATTATAATGCAAATCTATACGGTGTGGTTAGAAAGGATAAGGACTGCAATTTACAAAAATAAAAAAATCTGTAATGTATTCAACGTATGGAAATATGCAATAAGAAATTAATATTTTTAAAAATTAGTAACTAACCAAAAAAAAAGGCAAAATATGTGTTACTGATTTCAACTACAAAATTAATTAGTACAATTTAATTACAATCAGAATAATTTATTAACAATGAACAAAGATACCTGAATTTAGCATTAAGTTCACTCTCAAGTGATTATTTTTATTTCTATTGATTAATTTAAATAAACTGTAATATTCTATTATTTTTTTATTATGGATTTTAATTTATTATTAGACTTTATTAGCTCTCCAATAATATTTTGAAAGTTCAGATTTTGTAGTTCAAAATTACTTCCCAACAATTCCCGCCAGAGCTACATATCTACATTGACTTTATTGCTAACACAATAAAAATAGAGAATATTTCCGTTTGCTATTCTCCGAACAGTCATTCTAAAGGCTTCCTAACCGTTCGCCTCCCAGAAAGGTTTATATTTCATTTAGGAACTGCAGCAACCCTTAGTGAAAAGAGTAATATTTTGTTGTCAAGTGTGAAATAACTTCAATTTATTTTTACAGCGGAATACGAAGTGGGCGTCCCGGTAGCCAATACTCCGTGTAGTTTTCTTGTGAAGGGCGCTGTAAAGCCCACCGGACTCATCATGTCGCCGACTTACCCGGGTACATACCCTAAGGATCTCACATGCACATACCAGTTCCTAGGTACACCTGGGCAGAGGGTGCGACTGGAATTCAGGGATTTTGATCTCTTCTTTGGCGGGCCTCAGTAAGTATAAGTAGCTTTTATATAAGCTGGTTTGATCCGAATAAATTGTGAATACAAGTGCACCATAGTCAGTAACAGTAGTTGAATAGTTGGAGTAATAATATATTATAGCAACTTAAATAATTTAAGTATTTACAAATAATAATATTATAGAACACTGGCTGATTATGTTCGGCATAAACATCTAGTGCTTTTTGAGAATAATACCAGTTTAACTTATAACCTCAATTAATAATAGATTTTCCATACAACAACAATTTTTAAGTATTATATCTTTTAAATGGTCTCCTTATTTTTTAATACATTTTTCTAGCCTGAGCACAATCCTATTCCTTCCTTGATGCAACGACTCGATTAGAATATTATTTATTTCGTCATTTTAACTCAAGCAGCATGCCGTGTTTAACAGATTTTTATCCTTTAGGGCCTCCATAGAAGGCAATATACCATTGAGAAGACGGAAATTATATATATATATATATATATATATATATATATATCCTAGGAACACTTTACCCAGAGCATCCATACTGTTGATTACATGTGGGTAGTAGCGATGTTTTGGGCAAATGGGCTCAGTAGTATCAAATTCATTTATAGTTACCACCCAGACTAATACTTTTGGTGTATGAAAATACTGTTCAAGCCTGTTAACAAGCTCGATAGATGGACATACGCTGTGCATTACATGAAAATAAAAATCTTTGACAATTGTAAACCATGTAGTGGAATTTCTCTGCACAGTTCGATGGGTTAGGTTAGTCTCCTGCTCGGCATACGTGCAAAGAGGGCTCACAGAACCTGGTAATAGTAGGTAATTAGCAGGGCATTGGTCAAATTCACACAAGAAGTAGATGAAGAAGAAATAATTCATTCAAACATGAGGTTGTATGTTCTTTATGGAACCTTCGTTACATCATTTACAAATCAATTAAAGGATTGAATTATATCTACATATACTAAATATTCGTCATCATCGAAATTATGTGATACATACCTCATGTATACCCCAACAATCACACTATTTAACGGTATCTAGTCTTACTTTGACAATCGATTGCCTTTCGATTTATTTCCATTTAAAGATCTCTAGATTTTGGTGCAGAATTATGTAAGTTTCAATCTGTAGGAGATATACTGATAAGTTTAAAGTTTCTTTCATAAATCTATAACAAAAGCAATGACTGCGAAGACATTAGGCAAATCCCTCTGGGCAGCTGGTTAAAATATTTATCAATTTCAAATATGTTTGAAACATTCTGGTCTTAGATAGAATCCCTGCACTTCCATTTTCACGTTCAGTTGTCTCAACTTCCATCTAAATATATTGAAGTTATTCTCCGTAAAGCTTCCCATCACTCTTCCAGAATATATCAATACATTCACGTCTTACCCTCTTTAGTGTTCCTCCTTTCAATCTGTGTGTGAGGTATGTTTCCTTGTATGCACGTTATAACGCAACATCACTAAGATATAAAGGAAAGTCCAGACTTTATTAGTTTTATAGGTTCTATTCAACTGTTAGTATTGAACATTGACCTTAAATCATGTATTTTGTAAAAATGAATCATTTTGATTAACGTTATATGATAAAGAAATTTACTCTGAATGATGATGATATACGAAAAATATTAGTAAAACTTTAATTTCATTGTAGCATAGGAAGTTGTATAGTACCAAATATTATAACAGCTTAGTTGCTTTATCTAAGAACATGACACCAAAAAAACTTCTTTGTTTGTCAATTAAGCATATATTATAAGTAAGTTCAGAAATATTTGTATTACAAACATCTGAAGAAATATTCTATTTTCCGTTTAAACTTTATACAACTGATAATAGAAATAAATTTTTATTGAATTTAGATGTAAACAATTGCATTATAATCGAAAATTAAATCGTCATGTTACTTATACATACTAATTGAATATAATAGATTACGATTTACTAATTATAATAGCCTTATTTATACTAGCCACCATATTAATTTTGATGATTTCATTTCAGCTGTCCATTCGATTATGTAAAGTTATACGATGGTCCAGACAACACATCTGCAGTAATAGGGACCTACTGTGGTCAACAACGTAACCTGGTGCTGTACTCGTCGGAAGCGTCGCTGTTCATATCCTTCATAACCCTTTCACGCACTGCCAACACTCAAAATAGAGGTTTCAAGGGCATGTTTGAGTTCTCCAACTCTTTTACTAAATTAGGTTCGTATACAACTTTTTTTAAGTAGTGCGTTTGTTTCAGTTAAATGCAATACTTGAAGTTTCGCATCTAGTAATAATATATATAACGTAAGAATATAATCGGTCTAAGATATAGTATTGTCAACCTGTATAGGTATTTGTGATCGTATTCACGGATGGAAATACAATATTTAATTCTTTCGTAAAACGTAGGTTGAGACGATGAGTATTTTTTATCCTTTAAAAGGCACGTCGATGTATATTAACATTAAGATTCATGCTGCAAATGGCTTTGGCTGGCACCCCATAGCTGAAAGAAATATTCCATTTTCATCATCCCTCTTTGTATTACTTAGTATGGACTGAAGAAACCATAGGTTCAACAATAATTTATGGATGATTCCTAAAACGTTACAATTCAATGCAATAGCTGGAAAGAACAGTCTCGCGTGATGCCAAAATCGCTGTTTATCCAGGATGAAATCTTCGACGAATGCAGGATTAGTTTTCTGCTGGGGTCATCCACTTCTTGTACTTTTTGCTCGCAAACGCGATCGTTTATCGTACATTGTCACGTTCAACTTTAATCCTCACTTCCGCGTTATCCTCTACGCCTCGGTTTTTGCAAGAAGTGCAGAAATACAGTTCTGGGTAAAATTTACCAAACTTCTTATTTTATAACTCACTCGAGCTCGCTGTTTTTCATCTCTCTCAAAAAAGTAAATGTTTTAACAAACAGTATTTTTATTAATGGATTTCATTTAACTCTAATGAAACGTTTGAAGTTTATTAATAATCGTTGTTTCAAAGAATTAACCACTATTTCAAAAAATATGTAATCCTTGCTATTTGAAAATTGCGGAAGTTCAGAACATTCTCATTTAAAGCGTTATTTATGTTTTAATTGCGGGGTTTAATTAAGATTTTAGGGTAGTAAAATTTTGTGAAGCGTAAAAAAATTGAACTGGAGCCACTAATGACTTAATAGACCCTAAATATTATCCCTGGGTATTTAATTAATATGTAATTCGGCGCTTAATGAGTTACCATTAACCGGTAAACAGTTTGCAGGAGGTTGGAACAAATTCGTGAAACCTCGATTGCAGCTTTTCCACAAAACGTTACTGTGTTTTGTTTTTTGTCTGAGCATTTACTGTTGTGTAAATTAATAGTTTTCTACTTTTATCTTTTTGATTTATAATGTGTTATCATAAAGTTTTCTAATTAGGGAAACCTATGAAATTGCTCTAAATTAAACAAGCACACAAAATGCCAATTATGCAGTTGTCAAGGTAAAATACTAATTTCACCTTGTAAAATAGTTTGTACAATATAGTAAAAGTTTTCATGGTCGAGTGGTATTTTCAAAATAGTAAAAATCTTATACCTACTTGTTGATATTGTTAAAACTTTAAGCATGATTTTCAAAAAATGCTTTTCCATACAATATATTTTGTAGTCAAATCATATTCATTCAGATTCATTCATTGACACCCTTTTCGTCCCACTGTTCGGCATCGGTCTCTTCTCTGCCACGTGTTTCTCCTCAGCGCTAAGGTAGACACATACAAAATTACTATTCAGATTTATAAAATAAAAATTTTGGAGATATTTCGAAGAAATGGAAAATACTGTAAAATTTCTTTGTAAGTGTTAATCCTATTTTATAGGAAACACATGTTTAAAATATAATTCATATTAATTAAATTAAATATGTATAATCTTTGCAGAACTATAAACAAAATAATATCAATGATTTATATAGTGTCGGCCATTCTACTATTTGTTAAAATAAAATCATTGGCATTGGCTTTCATTTGGAATAGAGGTGGACATGATTATACACAAACACTCTAAGAGTTGTAAATTTGATGTGTTTTGCCCCCTTGATTCGGAAATATGAAATACTTTTGTGAATTTTCGAAAATCTTCCGTCGCTAACTCTAACTGATTTTAAAAACAGATCTTTGTTTTGAAGATCTGAAAGTTTTTCATTTTTTACACAGAATTACTATCATTAAACTCTTTAGAGCGGTTACTAACAATGTTTTTGCCATTTCACACATTTCTGTTTTAAATATTAAATGATATAATGTATCTCTTAAATATTTTTGAAGAGATTCACGATTTTGTAGTAATTTCATTAGAGACACAACTGTTTTGTTGCTTCTTTAAGTATTTATTCTTTAATAGTCATTAGAAACTCATTAGTTAAATCATAATTTATCTATTCTAAATTTTTAATTGAAATTTTAGAGTATTTCAACATTTTATGACGCCGAAACTTCGCTGTTGAGATTTTCTGTTATTCATATGAGCTCTAATGTTGCTAATACCATTTTGGTAATGTTCATGTACTCACCATGTCACATATTATTTAAATGTATTTCAATCGGTGGTTTTTCCATTGAAACTCGTATTCTCACAAATTTGCGAATCATGTTCTACATATAATTCCATTTGGTCTTATAATTGGAAACGGTCAATTCCTAATTTTCTTTTTCTTCCATATGTATTTGCATAATATTATTCTTTACGCGGTAACATTATTATATCTTATATACAGATTTCTTGAGAAATGAGAATAGAAATCTAATGTTTTTTCTCGAAAAATTCTCGTAAAAACCTTGTCGAGGAGAAACACCAGTCACAAGGAAAGAAGTAACTAGTAATACGCTTCAACATGGTCAATAAAATCACTGAAAAAGTAAAAGAAATAATGATCAGCATGCTTTCATAGTCGAAGTTATGTTTACATTTTACCAACAAAACCACTAAATAAGTAGATACGACATACGTTGTGGCATCAGTAGGCAACAATAATTTAAAGAAGCTTTTCTATCCTTTGGCAATCAGATTACTTACGTCTTAAAACTTTTTTTAAGATAACGGTCATGTATTTTATAAATGAAACAAAAGTATTGTAAGAAATGAATTGTAGGCAAAAATATGTAAACATACATGCATTAGCAAATAGTGCCTAGCATAGTCATTTACTGCTTCTAAAGAGAAGGAAACAAAACTGCAAGAATCTTATAAACAGTTTTGTTTTTTTTTAGAAACTGTTAAAATTTTACAAAGAAAATTTATATAGTTTCACTTTCTAAATACTTATTTCTTTTAATTTGATGCTGCTGGTAGCATGCATGTGGTTGACCTTTCAATCAAATTTAACGGGCTGACATAAATATGTTGAATTTTAACTTAAATAATATGTGTTAATGCCTCTACTATGTGTAAATGAGTTTAGGTGAGGTCTACATAATAATAAAATAACTGTAGTAGAAGTGAACGAAAGACGTCTTCCGTTCCAAAGTAGAGCTCATTATGAGAACTATAGCATTTCAACAATAGCTAGACGGTGAAACAAATGGGAAAACGGAGGCCAACATCAACAGCAAACTGTATTTGCTGGTCCTTGGAATACCACTGCTCTTGAAAATATCGTACGTTCGGACGTTCTCTAAAAGTAGGAGTATTTATTTTGGACAACATGGGTAGTTGTAAATATCTAAATGGGCGCAATTAAGAGCAGAATTTTTTACATGATTTACAGTGGCGGCTCATGAGTTAAGAAAGAGGGTGGGCACAAGAAAAAACTTACCTATTTTTTGTACATAAAATCCATTCTCCTATTTTTCATGCTGGAAAAGACGCCTATGACTTTGTTGTCAAAATCCGGGATAGACTGGACGAACTTCTTTTCTATTGATAGGACCGCCAATGCGTTCAGTCGATCTTTTTGCACACAATTAACTTCCATCAGTGAAAAAACGTCACTTCCGTCTTTGAATTCAAACGCGCGATTGCGCGAAGACAGGGCTCCAAAGTCCAAATTCAAACGTTGACTGCAAATCGGGGAACAATGTGCTCGGTGCCCAATTCGCCTGGTATATCGCGCATAGCGAAGATAACCGATAGGCAACCGAATCTTGCTCTACATAGGTACAAATCAGAGCGTTCCCCGGAAAATAGTTTTGAGCGTGTTAGCCGCGCCTGTCGTGCGGAAGGAAAATTTGATACCATCGTTAAAATAATGAAATTAAAATAATGCACTGAATTACCTGCGAATTTCTTTCTGTGTTTATCTTGGTGGTTGAGTGGGCACGTGCCCTTGTGCCCTTTAGTACAAGCCGCCACTGATGATTTATTTACGAAAGAATTTGTTTTTTTTTGCATAAAAATCAACACTATCGAACGATTGGATTAAAATATTGTGACCCAGATAATGGGCATATGTGCAAATTGCTGCCGCAGCCAATAACATGACTACAGTCTGAATGATCTCCAACAGCCAAAACGGATAGGCACCTGAAAAGAAGAAGTTACATCTTTTTCTATAATCTTATATCCCCCACGTTTGCAAACTCATCGCCATTTTTGTTGATGGTAAAGTCGTTATGGTGAAGGATAATGACCCAGCGATCTCTAGAAACCTCCTTTAACAACGTTTGGAAGAAGTGGTGGAGTGGACTAAAATCAACCAAAACGAAATCATTTAAAATTATTACACCAAATTCCACGCACCACACTAGTCACTCACCAACAGTATTTGTAGACAATTTACCCGTAATACAAGCGCCTGAAGTAAAATACCTTGGCATACACCTAGATAAAGACCTGACTTGGAGGCCCCACATCTGAAGGAAACGTAAACCGCATGAAATAAAGTTCAGTGAATAGTAGTGGTTACTTGGAAGATAATCCAAACCATCTCTTTCTAAAACACTTCTTGTTTGCAACGCAGTCTTAAAACCATATGGTCATATGGTATTCTGCCGAGAACATCTGCCAGCATTCAAATAATAGAGAGATTTTAATTCAAAATACTACATGAAATGTACAATGCTTTTTACTTTCTGAGAAATACAGACATCTTAAACAATTTAAAAGCTGTCAATATTACAATTTACTTTCGGCTCAGACCACGTCGTCATTTGGCAACTACACCCAGCATTATCAGATAAGGACCGACCTGTAGCTTGTCTGCCTTTACAAGCATTTGCTCTAGAAGTTTGAGCAATATTTGTTCGTAGGCCCTGCTTGCCTAAACAGGGCCGTGTGCTTAGATTATTTAAACTTTGGGGCGGACAAGAATTTGATCTGAAGGTATTTTGTTTGCCAGGAACATCATACTTAATCGGTTTATGCCTGTTAGCTGTTTGTGAACCCATACAAACTAACGTTCCGCAAGCAGTATGCATCTTCAGAGTGAAGAGAATACTGAGTGTTCAAACAACAACAAATATTGCTCAAACTTCTAGAGCAAATGCTTGTAAAGGCCGAAAAGCTACAGGTCGGCCCTTACCTGATAATGCTGGGTGTAGTTCCCAAATAACAACGCGGTCTAAGCCGAAAGTAAATTGTAAATATTGACAGTTCGAGAAACCGCGAAATCCACAAAGAATAAATTTAAAAGTTGTCCCAGTAAAGCAATATAGAACATCATCCCTCTGCTTTGACACGAAATGTAGTGGCAGTAGTAAGAACCTGTAAAATCTATATAGATTAAAAGTATTAGACTGGCCAGATATATTTTAATTAGTTAATGTATACCCAGTGACATGGAAATCGCAACACTAAGAAGGAGTAGGAACTTTTTGACCAAACTTGGCAGAAACGTTTAACCACTAAAAGGTAGCAATTGATTAAAATTTTAAACAAATAGAACAAAATATAATCATAATTTTTATCAATAATGGGTTGGTCCCCCCTATTGGTTACACACTCCCCCACTCTTCGTGGCTTCGATTCTAGCACATGGTCGATTTTCTTTTGAGGTATTGTGTCCCAAGCAACCTGTAATTCCTGCTGTAGAGCTTGCAGCGTCTGCGGAGGATGCAGCAAGTTCCTCAGTCTTCTCCCCATAATGTCCCAAACATGCTCGATGGGCGAAAGATAGGGAGATCGGGGTGGTCATGGCAAAAGATTGACATTATCCTCTGCAAATCGGTCCATAGAACGTCTTGCAATATGGGGATGGACATTATCCTGCTGGAAAAGTGGGTCTTCCAACTGCTGAAAAAATGGAAGAATATGGGGTTTTACCACCTCATCCACATATCGCTGAGCGTTCATATTGTCTCGGATGAATAACAAAAGTTTGGTCAAAAAATTCCTACCCCTTCTTCGTGTTGCGATTTCCATGTCACTGTGTATATTTACCTGTTGTGATGCAAATATGTTTCTAACGTAACTTATATGCTGTAGATCTTTAGATTTCAATTTTCTTGCCATTTTTTGTGCCATTTACCTGTTAACTGATCTGCTTATTGTTTGTATACGTTATGCAAATAGTAAATTGACAAAAAAAGTTTATAGAAATTAACTAAAAGTTCTTATTGTTTTTAAGGCAGGATAATTTTCACAGCAATTGGGCTTCAACATAAACATATTTAAAATTTCGAAACTCACTTTGAAAGAGTCTTTCAGAGCTGTGTATGAACTTGTAAATAATAGTTTTTCCTGCCACTGGGTAACTTATTGATCAGTACGCCAATTTAAATTATACAATATAATTTCATAATTTCTACATACAGTTATATTAATTGTTTGCCATAAAATTTAATGGGTATCGATATCCCATATCCATTATATCACTGGTATTATTGTTTGTCAATCCCATACAGATACGTTGCCATGTAACTGTCTAATAATTAGACGATGGATGTTCATTACAGTAGTAATTAATACTTAAGTGGCTGCCTGTATCATTATCTAAAGAGGTAAGCTTTCCAATTACAGATTGAATTTTCGAAATACAATATGCAGTACACGATGCAAATCAACTAGCATCTGGTTGACTACGTAAAGTTATTCCTAAACTTCTAGGAAGTGACTTTTAATGAGGTCAAGCTCGACTGTCACACTGCGTCCCTTACCTCTCGCTTATAATTAATTGTAAATATTGAACCGAATACAATTAGCAAACTACGTTTGCTAACTACCGAAAACTGACTAAATTTATGTATAAAATCATTCAGCGGAAAACTTATACATTAGAAACACCATGAGCCTGGGCCTACGCTACTAAAACCGCTATTAAATGTTGATACTTGGCAATTTAGGTCGTGCGATTTTCCAGAAGAGTGTTGGGACCAAGGGACCCGGGTTTTTACGTAAGCAGCTCTTCTGCCATCAACAGAGATTAGAGGAAGTGAACTCAAACAGCGGTGTTCGCTAAAACCTGAATGTACACACAAAAACAGGCGCTAAAAAGTAAATGCGACATTGCCTGATAACTGGATGACGCACGACATTGCTGATAGTTGTGCTTATAAAGAAACGAAAAAATGAATTTGTTTGATGAATCAAATATGAACCAACAAGTTTAAGATTTAGAATAGGGATTTATAGAAATAATCTTACAAATTATAACGTTGCTACGTACGATATTAGTAATATTTATTTGATATCTGTATTCCTATTTGCATTTTTTGACAAAAATACCACGATTTGTATACTTATACGATTTTTTTTTCATTTTTTTTGTAAAAATAGATTCTTATTTTTTCTATAGTTAATTTTGATTTCCAACGTTTTATGTTACCGGTTTAAGGTATTCCTGTCTAAAGCCAAGTAATCTGGAGTAATTAGTGAAAAATTAATTTTTATACAGAATGAAAACGGCTTAAAAATATTAGAACGATATTTTACAATTGGTAATGTTTTTTTTGGTTACTCAGATTTTAAAATAAGTACTACACAGTTATAATTAAATTAACTGAAATTGCTTATTCATTGGAGAACTAATTTATATGTAACAATTTCATAAATCGCAGATGCAACAAAACAGGTAGTAGTATATTATTATCGCTAATGCGATGGTTATTCTATTTGGTTTGTTTTGTGAGCAAAAATCTATTAGGTTCGATCCCTAGAGAGCACACAGACAATGAAAAAACAGCTTAAGCTGCCACCCGCTAATGTCGGTTCGTTACATTAAATTGTAGCTGCCTCAAACTTCAATACTAGCGCTGATAAGAAGCACGTACTAGAAAAGAGTGCCGATACTCAGTATCAGGACGTAAAGGCTGTTGAGGAATGAACGGTTTAACTTTAATTGAGTTGAATATAATATTATTTTATTAAGTTTAAGGACTTATTCTTTTTCTTCATCTGAATTCAGCTACTAGCTCGTTTTTGTCAGTTAACACTGCATACTGTGTCTTCATCTTCTTCAGAAACGGCCATTACATCTTCACTTTCTTAGTTTATTGACCTTAATTATTTTCACAGTCTTGTCTTCGTCGATTAGATGTATATGACGATTTCATTCCCTGATTTTGTTGTATATCTATTTATTTACATACCTTTCCTGAGAAATTTCTTATATGTTATAGTATAATAAAGATGTGCTTATTTCATCTACTAGGTACAATTTGTGTGGTTATTGTTGGGATTGTGTTTAATAGATTTATACATTCATAATATCTTGGTCATCTGTTTTATTTACTGGTAATACAATACTTAAATTATAATCATCAACAATATTGTTAATTCTTTCGTGAGTTTATTTGCTCCATACATACGAAGTATGTATCTAGTATATAAACTCTGCCTGAGTAATATCTATTTTTCAAGATTCCTTAATGTTTCCTTGACAATTTCCTGTGATATTTCTAGTATTTCTTCTTTCACTTCCACATTCTGCACGATTTTTACGTGGGTTCGTATTAATTATAGAACGAATTTCTAAATTAATATTGTGCATTCTTCTTTAAATACTTTTGGTGATTCAATACATTTTTGTATTTTTTGTTTTGGTTTTTTATCAAACATTACATTTGTTTCTGTAGACTCTAAAAAATCTTGTTTGAGTTGTGTAGTAAATTTCTCGCTGTGGTCTGGTTTTATTTTTGTTACATGTTAGCTTGATTTTGCATTTCTATATATTCTTCGCATTTCTCTGGTCAATTTGTCTTTAATTTTCTTTTTTCTATTACTTGCTTTGGCTACTAACATATTTTCCTGGGTTTTCACTCACATTATCTTTATGCTATCTTCCTCATCTAATTTATTTTCCATTAGATTAATTATTTTTTGGTCTCCTTTTGTATCACCATTTTCAGGTTGAAGTTGCTGGTTAAAGATGTTTGGCCACGAATTTTCATCTGGGGGTATGAATTAATTTCATTTTGTTAAGTCCGGGCTACGTACATCCATGGCTTGCCTAATTGCAAAAGTACAAAAAATTGGTTTTTAGCTACAATGGGGTTAGTGATTTTTTCGTGTGGTTGCCTATTTCTGAAACGTTTATTAGATTTAGTAAAATCTTTCAGAAAAAGTAAATAAAATAATTATATTCTCTATTTTTCGATTAGGAAAATCGCGAATACGGTTGTTAAGAAATAAGATTGCAATAACAATAACATGACTGCAGAACAAGTTAAGCCTTAACAATAAAGGGCTAATATGAGCTTTATGGGTTACCTACATCTAAAACGTTTATTTGGTTTATTAAGATCTTTCAGAAAAAATACAGTATATATTATATGTAAACATAGTAATTAGTTTACAATTTACCTACCCCTCTGATTATTATCATTCTTCAAAATTACCTAATATTACAAAATTTGTACAGAACAGAACAATGTACTTTCCAACATTTTCAAAAAATTTAAGAAATGTTTTCGTGTGTTATGTGATAACCGATACAACCAACCGACGGAATTCGAATTTACTCAACTGCATTCTTTAGCAACCTAAACAAATTTCACTAGAATCGTTTTTGGCAAGGTATCGTTAAAGCCGTATTTACATATTTTTATAACACCCCTCATGATAAAGCCGTGCTTGACCTGCTGTTGGTGTTGTATAAATTTAAGCCGACATAGGCAGGAAAGCCGCAAGGAAGTAAGTAGGGAGAAATATTGGTATTGCCAAAACTAATCTACTTTCTTCTTCCGGAACCGATATTAATCTGGTTATTCAAAGAAATCGCCAAAATTTTAGTTCCACGATTTTGTGTTACACTCGGCTCACACCCTCAGTTTGGGACTATAAATTTTATATAAAAAATGGATCTACCTATTTTACTTGTATTGTGTTAACCATAAACGTTTCTAATACAGTCGAACCTTGATAAATCAAAGTTGAGGGGAAATCAAATATAATTTGAGTTATCGAAAATTCGAGTTACCAAAAACAGCTCAACGATTACAAACGTATTTAATCTTTATTATATTGCAACAACGGAAAATACGCGCTGCTCGATGTTTACAATGAATACTATACTATACTATTTAAGTTCAATTGGCATGCCGGCATCGAAAGTGTAAATGATTATTGACCGGAAGACTGCCATAAATCAGTATAGCGTTGGGGTAAAAACTGCAATTCTGCAACTTCTGAGAAATTTAATTTCCAGTTATTGAATGGGCATTATACAAAGCCTTGACTTTTCGATTTAAAGAAATTCCAGTTATCGATATGAAAATATTAACATTAGAATAGATATTTTGTCGGTAAACAGTTTCTAGTTCGAGTAATAAAAAAATTTGAATTATAGAGGTTCGAGTTACCAAGGGCTGACTGTATTTTTTAAAGAAATGACTAATAACTGTTGGAGATCGTATATTTAGAAAATTACTCCGATTTATTAACGGTGATTTTAAAAATCGAGTTTTTTTAATATTAACTGCGATTCTCCTTGTCAGTGACATAAATTTAATGAGTTCCGGGTAATTTAAAAAGGCCAGTGCAATGATGTAATCCATATTGTCCATTTGGAAGCTTAAATCAAGTCACATTAGCCTTTACGAGAACAAAAGACGTAGTACATAATACATATTTAAAATACAAATAATCTCTTTCTTTGTTGGCTTTTGTTGTTTGAAATGTAATTTAAATATCAAAAGGAAAGCATAATGTCTGTTAAACATTGCAGTGAAGTGTACTTTAAATTCGCCAAATTCGGATCACGATTTTATTATTCTTCATCAAAAAGTAGAGTATAAGCACGTTTTATAAAATAAGGAATTCAAATTCTTTTATCACATCAGTCAAAGTTAATATCCTGGCGTGGTATTCCAGGCATTCGTTTTCTGTATCTGTATCTTAGAGGAAGTACAAAAATCTCCTTAGCATTTCAACCAAGTACAAGGATAATCCAGTTTAGAACCGCCATGTTTTGTATTGGATTAGGATATCTAGACAAAATATAGGGTAGCTTTATATGGAAATGCCGCATATTTTAAATTTGAATATCATATTGTGACTCAGCGGTAGATCATTATTTCTCGTTCATTTTTCATGCCAAAGCAACAAAAAGCCGGTGGAAATTTGCAACAGAATGCTGATTTCTTTCCACTCTTTTTGTGTACCTTCGCGGTAGTGCATGATTAAAACAACACAAATGCTTTTGATTGTAGGTTTTACCAAAGCGATGACAGAATTGACGATTTTTCATTTTGTGCGTGTAGGTACGTCAAATGGAAGACTTTACGTTTTGCTTGCAAGAACGTAATATTATGTAGTAAATAAGCATGTATTTGTATTCATGGGCGCCGGCAAGGGGGGCAAGAGGGGCAGTTGCCCCCACTTGTAAAATTAAAATACTATATAAAAGCGCATTTAAATATTTAAACATCTCTCTCTCTCTCTCTAAGTTTTCAGTCTCTTGACTGGTTTGACGCATGTTTCCAATCTCGTCTTCCCTCAGATTTTCTCTCCATTTCTTCATAGTTAAGCGCGCCCACGTCATCCATAATTTGTTTAATACATCGATTGCGTGAACGTCCCCTAGTTCTCTTTCCGTCTATCTTCCCTTCTAAGAATATGTCCAATTAGTTGGTCTCGTCTTTTCTGTATCTGTTTCCATACATACTTGAAATTCTTGAAAATTATACCAAAAAATGCCAGAAATACGAAAATATATTTGATATAGAATTTAAAATACCCAGAATAACACAGCGTCATACTATGAGATCAAATATCCTAGCGGATTCACCGGAAACATATTTAAGAATATCTATTTTTATTCCGTATTTACCAGTAGATTTCCTGATTAGCTCATTAACAACAAGATTTTCCGAACATACAACTACTGCATTTTCGTTAGTAAATTTGCACCCATCTAATGTTTTAAATCTAAACGCTGAAATTATAAAAAAATTAGTAGAACAGTACAATATCGAAAAGTTTGAGGCAGAATGCCTTACGGGGAAAAATATGTGGAAAAATAAAAACGTTCCTGATTATATAGATTTTTTTACATTCCTCACCGAAGAATGTCAATTCTTCCCTGCAATTGCTA
>JABXWE010004013.1:0-23177 GCA_014611495.1 Limonius californicus
AATTAAGGTCTATATATACTTAATTATTCCTCAACATTACAAATCCCGGGCACAATCAAGTTAACGAAATGGTTTATATGTGAAAATAATGCAATCATAAATAACAAAAGTCACGTCCTCAAAATTATTAACGTGAAATAATATTAAATTCACTTCCCAAGTGTAACGCCTACCTCTGCGAGCAGGTTTCAACGTGGTTATCACCAGAGCCAGCGTTTGGATCGGTCGAGGAAAAACCCATCCCCAACGTTCTCGGCGATGTTTGCGTGCTTAGTTGACCTTATCAACGGAGTTCCCAACCGAGCGTATCTTGCCTAAATTAAATTACAGCGAATATTAATATTGAAGTTTGGAAAAATTTAAGACTGAACAATCTTTCTATTAATAAATAACTCACCAGTCGATGGAAAACTGGCCACAAAAAAATCTGTTTGACCGGAATAATCTCTATATTGGAACACTAATTCCTGGAGTTTTTGACCTCCTCTAAACTAGAACCCAACTCCTGTGCCGTGAAGATTTATATCGGAAAACTAATTTCCAAATCGATAACGATTTACTAAAATTTTCACTCACTTGGCACGTATATGTCCGTCCAACCGTCAATACTCAAGTCCTCGTTCCTGGACTTGTCGTTCTAAAATTTTTCGGTTTCCTCCTCAATTTTCCGAAACTCCAAAACTATGCGCCTAGTAGTGCTGCACCGTCAGCATACAGTATTTCCGGGAATACTACCGATTTCATCATCCAGTGGTCCTTTTTTCAAGTTTTGGTTTTCTGCCTGCATGTTTTTGCGATGTCATCCATAATCATGGTAAACAGATATGGAGATAAAACGCCCCTTTGTCTTATCCCCAGTTCGTTTTAAACTGTTGTGTCCCTTCATTGGCCGTTCTGATTATGTCTTGAGGGTTCCGATAAAAACTTTGGACTGATTGCCTTAAACCAGGGTCGGCAACTTTTTCGAAGGATCGGGAAGTAGTGGCGGGTAGATGGGCCACGGACGTCATGCGACACCTCTAAGAAAAGGATTTTTCGTACGTTTAGCTATGAAACCAGTGATGCTGTCTTAACCCTTAAGTCGGGAAATCGTATATTTTTCGATTCACGAAATCTTGAATTCGCTCCCGCGGGTAGGGCTGGAAGCGAGGGGGCGAGGCTCCAGGTATGTACCCTCCATTCAGTATGCCAGCCAGCGTGGTGGCAGTCACTACTCTTCCGGAGTACCTGCGAGATATTGGGGTTGTGGTAGGTTCTAGTATACCACGTCACAGATTCACTATTATATAAACAATTTTGCGATTCGTGAAACCAATAGATGGAATCAATTGAAACGTGCCCCCAATTGTCCCGCGAAGCAAACCTTTGCTTTCATATTTTGTTCACGTTAGTAAAGTGCTTCCTCCTTAGTGATAATTTTATTTTTTATTTTACTCAATTGAGAGTTAAGGTTCCATCAATAATAATAATAATAAAAGCTCGAATAAAAAAAAGGAGTGGCGAAATTGACGGCCGCAATGGGACGATAAGGTTTTCTTACGGAATATTACGCGGGCCGCACGAAAAGGAGTTTTTTTTACTCAACTACGCGGACCCCGCGAAAGATCCTAGAGGCCCACATGCGACCCGAGGGCCGCGGTTTGCCGACCCCTCCCTTAAACCAACGCTGACATTTTGTTTCTTTTGTACTTATTTCACTCCTTGGTATTCTATCACATGTTTGCTTCAAGTCTAGGATATAGAGGTGGGCTTCTTGCTGGTACTTAATGTTTTCTCTGATGGTGAACGTCGCCTCTTTGATTCCTCTGGTCTGAAACCACACTGAGCTTCTTCTAACTGGTGTTTCAGTTGGGTTCTTAGGTGCCCATCTACTATTCTAGAGTATAGTTTTCCTGGGACACTGAGCAGGGAAATGCCTATATAGTTGTTGCATGTTTTCGTATCCCCCTCACTGCAATCTTTTGGGGTTCCTTTTGTTCTCCATGCCATGTTGAATATTTTTAGCAGATGATCCGTTTCTTCCTTGCTCATACATTCGATTATTTTCAGGAAGATCCCATCGTTTTCAGCTGCGCTCTTCCGATTTTAATCTTCTCTATAGCTGTTCGAAGTTCTGCTAGGCTGATTTCCTGCTGCTAAGATACATTCACATATCTTAAAATATTCACTTCAAAGAAAACAATTTTTCTTACAAAACATTATGCTATAATGGAAAAATATGTTCTAGGTATTTCGTATTGGCTCGCACTAACCCAGATCCAAAAGCTCCAGCTAGCAATGCATTTACAGGATTCATCGTCGAACGAGATTGGCCTGGAGTCACACCTGGGAGAAAAGTTAGTTATCTATAATTACAATAAATAAAGAGAATAGGTTATTTAATATACTTTGACTTGCAGGAAATTAATATTGGACAAAGGGCTTCAGATACACGTGGAATAACCTTTGAAGATGTAAGAATCCCAAAGGAAAATGTCCTTATGGGTGAAGGTGCTGGATTTAAAATTGCCATGGGAGCGTTTGATAAAACAAGACCACCGGTAGGAGTTGTTTAGTGCAGTGGTCTACAAACTCAAAGAGACTGTGCCTTTTTGGAAAATAATTCAAATATTTCTTACTAAGTAGCTATAATATTTTAGTTTGTTTGTTTCACTAAATGTTTGCAAGTGAAAACCCAAAAGTTTTTCTTGCTCACAGTATGGGGATCACTGCTCTAATATATTATATTCGTAACATGTTTGTTAATATTTCAGTTACTACATATTAAACTGAAAGGTTTACATTTCGTTTATTTACTAACAGGTGGCTGCTGGTGCAACAGGTATAGCTCAAAGATGTCTTGATGAAGCTTCAAAGTATGCTATCGAGCGTAAAACCTTTGGTGTTCCAATAGCTCATCACCAAGCTGTTGCCTTCATGTTAGCTGATATGGCCATTGGAGTAGAAACAGCCCGTCTAGCGTGGATGAAGTCAGCTTGGGAAGTCGATCATGGTAAATGTAACACCTACTTGGCCTCAATTGCAAAATGCCATGCGGGAGATATCGCAAACAAATGTGCTACTGATGCAGTTCAAATATTTGGAGGAAATGGATTCAACACTGAGTATCCAGTCGAAAAACTGATGAGAGATGCTAAAATCTATCAGATTTATGAAGGAACTGCCCAAATTCAAAGGCTCATTATTTCGCGTGATATAATTGGGAGAGCTAAGACTCTTAGTTAAGTATTAATGTTTCTAAATCATAATTTTGTAAATAATGGTATATGAACGTGTTGCATAAAATCAGTACTAAATGTGTCTATTAATGTAAGTGTAAGTGTTTCTTAAGTTTATAATTTAAATAAATATATTCTAAGATAGTTTATACCTTGTGTGATTATAATAAATGAAAAAATCTTAAAAGTGGTTCACGCAACTCAACATACATGTATCACTGCAACTGGGATTATTGAATCGTTTATAGACATAGATATGAATCCTAATCCTTCTGTCAATTTGATCTCTTACTATAGTAATGATTATTAATATTATTATTATTATTCGCCGTGGGTATAGTTCAAGGTCCACTACACTGCTTTAAGCTCAATCGGCCTATTGTGCCCTACTGGTGTTTTACTATATCACGCTTGTACCCTTAACAAACTTAAGGATGTCCTTTATTTTATGTCTTCAGGTTCCATGAACTACTATGAAGTGCTGGTATCGCCTGACACTTAGAGCTGGACAATCGCAGAGAATGTGCAGCGGTGTTTCCTCCTCCTCTTGGCAAAATCTACAGGAGGGGTCTTGTTCTACTTCAGTTTTGTGGAGGGAAGTTCCTTCCGAGACAGCAATGTCCTGTGAACAGCACTGTTAATAGTCTCGGTAGTTTCCAGTTGCAGCATTAGTGTTGGTTTTTTCCTGGAGGGGTTCATCACGAACATCCATCAGTGGATGTGGTATTGTTGTTGTTGCTGTGCAGAGCTGATCTTTGACAGCCCTTTTTGCTGTCACATCAGATATTCCACTCGTGGATTCTGGAGCAACTAGAGTTTCGTCTGCTACTGCTTGGTAGTTGGTCTACCTTTTTATTACTGTCATAACCTTCATGTCCTGGCACTCACTTCAGAGTAACCCTGTTCTGTTCTTCCAGTGTTACTAGTATTTTTAGGCATTCTTGTACCACTCCAGATTATGCTTTAACCCCCGTAAGATCTTTAAGTGTCGCTTGATCGTCCGATATCAGGGAACTTTCCGACATGATGGAGGATTGTTTGTTTGCATGCGCGGGCCGATAGAGATTGCGCGTATTTCCGCCTGAAAGACAGTAGTGAAGCAATCCAGGTTTATGCTAATGAATTCCCCGGTTCGTGTCTCAAAAATGACCGCAACCGCTAGTCGTTTTGGATCCATCTGTATACCAGATGTGTTCGCGACTATTTTTCAACTCTTGGTCTTTCTCCTCTCCACCTCACTCTGGTATTACTACTTTCAAAGACTTCCTGATGTCGAAGACATGCTGAATGCATAATAAGTAGTGGCTTTCAGTTTATTATCTTGAAGATCTCGGTATAGTCCCCTTTTTCATGGTAGAGTTTCTGTAATTATTCGCTTTCATTCTGTAGTCCGCTAAAAGCGCCTGCGATTCCACTAATAAGTAGTGGAGGAATGTCCAACAGCGTCTCCATTGACGCAGTGGGCGTTGAAGTCATCGTCCCTGTTATACCTAAACAAGCTAATCTCCGCAGCTTTCTGAGTTTACTTTGTACTTTTTTGTTACTGACTTTACGCCATCAGACCAAAGAAGCAGTAATAGTTGCTAGCACCATCTTGGACTGCAACCATAGGACCATTGCTTGTTTCATGCCCCATGTTTTCCCACCATTTTTCTACAGGCCCCTAGCACCTGTGCCGCCTTGGCTATAATTCGTTCCAAGGATTGAATGTTAGCTTGCTGTCTAGAGTGTCTCCAAGTACTTGACTTCTGAGTCCCTTTGGAGCTTCTGCCAGCACATTAGAAGTGCCTTCAAATTTTGAAGATTTATCTTTCATGTAAAAACTATCATAGAGGTGTTTGTCAGATTCATTGATAGTCCCCTCCCTTAAATACCATTTTCTGAGGTATTTAGGGCTTGCTGCATCAGAATTGTTGCAACTCCTCCAAATTTTCCAATAGAAGGAATGGCGATATCGTCGGCATATCCTTGCGTGTAGACGCAAAAGTCAAAGGACTTTTAGATCTAAGAGGAACCACCCGGCACCACAACCGGAGGAGATAACTCCCCCTTGTGCGCAACCTCTAATTACTGACACCACCTTGGTTGCAGATCCTACGAATGTTCCTAGTGCTATTTCTTGGCTGTCACCAATCTATTGTGCTCTGTGTGTGAACTCGTTAATGGCTAGTTCACATTTTCTGATTGACAGGCATACTAGATTCGATGTAGTGGGGCTTTATTAATATAAAGTAAATTACTCAAAAATGAATAGGGATATTGTAATATAAAGCATATATGTTTGTATCTGGCGGGTAATGATCGTCTATTTTTGATAATTAGAGTAAGCGGCAAATTTTGATGTTAAAAAACAAAAAACAATTGAATCCAGTTGTAATTGCTAATAGGGCTAGTATTAGTGGCAAGTCGAGTTTGTGTGTTTGATTGAATAATCTTCGCTGTCTTATTAAGGTCTTTCTTGTTCATTGTTTTTTATTCGTGTGTTACATTTGTGTTCTTAATAATAAATCAACAATGCAAAGAAACCATTTAACAGTAGAACACCGAAATTTAGCCATGACTATGCTAGAAAGAGGAGATCGCCAGGTTGGTATTGCTGATATGTTAGGAACCACGCGGAGCGTAATTTCACGTGCCCTTTCGTGCCTTAGAGAAACAGGTACGACTACAAGAAGGCCTGGAAGTGGATCTTTTCACATCACAACACCTCGCGAAGAACGACTTCTGGTAATTAATGCAACAATGTACCCCTTTTCAACTGTTCAGCGTCTACAGCAAGTGCTCCAGAATGCAACAGGAAATCGAGTCTCCAACCAAACTGTGAAAAATAGATTGTTTGAGGTAGGACTTACCTCATACCGCCCCATGAGTAGTCTTGCAAGAAGTATGGCTCAACGAAGACACCGTGTTTAATGGACAAGACGAAGGGTTCAGGAAGCGACACTGTGGGATGATATACAGTTTCCGAACGAGTCTAGATATTGTTTCAGCAATGATAGCCGGCGTCAAAGAGTATATCGTAGTGCCGGACATCGTGCCTTACGTTAGTATACCCAACCAGTCTTTGCCTTTGGTGGTGTTGGTCTTATGGTATGGGCTGGAATTTCTCTAGGGTGGCCTACTGACCTCCATATCTTTAATGGTACACTCACGGGGCAACGTTATGCCCAAGAGATCATTATGGACCCTGTTCTGAACCGTTGCAACGCTGTTGGACGGGAATATTTTGTTTTTCTTGACGACAACGCAACGCCGCATCGTGCTTGGGTTGTTTTAGAGATGCTTCAAGATGAGGAAATAAACCATCTTGCTCTTCCTCCGCTATTTGCAGACCTCAACCCCATCGAGCATGCATGGGACCTTTTGCAGAGACAGTTGGATCATCATAATCCAAGGTCTACTACTGTGCAACAGCTGAGGGATGTATTGCCGGTACTGTAGCATAAATTCCACAAGAGCATATTGATATTTGCATTGAGAGTATGATAGCAAGGAGCAGCGCAGTTATTATTGCCAGTGGAGGTGTCACGTGGTATTAGAATTTAACAAATATAAGTTAAGTGAAAGGAGACAACGATTTTTATTATAATATTGTTAAATTACTTCTTTAAACGTACTTCTGTTGTAATTTTCATGTTAATTACTAAAAGGACATTACATTTTGTTGTTTTGGTAGTTTCTTATTGCAATTGCAATTGGTGTTGCCTTTACACTGCAATATACCTATTCATTTTTGGTAGTTTACATTAGTATTTAACAAACAAAAAGCACCCATTGGTGAAATTAAAAAATATCATCAGGCAATTAGCATAGTAGTTAAAGACGTCTCGGTCATTTATTGCTCACCGAAATACAAAAACAAAAAAGTGCAATTTGATAACTTCTTTGAAACCCTTGACAATAAGTTTGTAGCCTGAAGAGACTATAACTCGAAGCTTACACAGTGAGGATGGAGAATCATAACTAGTAAAGCCAGAGAGCTTCTGCTTTCCTTCCAGGGAACTGATACACTGGCTCATTGACCCTTTGATCGGATCTGCTAGCCTTTACATTACAAAAGAAATCAACACAAGGTAGATGCAGGTAAAGTCTTGTTTGGATTTATCTGCTGACCATTCGCTTATACTAAACCGTGTTCAAAAACTCCCACGTTTATAGTAGGCTGTGCATCAGTTATGCGTCGGTAAATGTATGTCGCTTCATAACCAGCTGCCGAGCCGCAAACACCTGATGTTTTGAGGTTATCTAAATAATTGTTATTTGACAGTTGATTACTTGTCTCTCCTGTAAGTAATTAGTTTATAGCTGTAATTCACTTTGCTGTTCATGAATTAATTTTTAAGTGTAAATTAAAGTTCCTCGCTTATAACCTCAATTTATTTTGACGTTTATTTTGGTTCATGTTTAAGTAAAGACATACTGTGTCTCTTGTTTTGTTAACTGATGGCCTACTCCAAACGTACTAGTTTTTGAACACCCGTTAGTATCCATGTATCTACACATAAATTCTAAATAAAAACAAGCAACTAACGCTTTATACAAAATCAAAGCAAACTTGCAAGTATTCACAGAACATTTAGATTAAAGAATCGCCTACTAAAAATGGATACACAAGTCGAAGAAGCAGTAACAAACTCAATAGCGCTACCACCCATACAAAACACCAATGGAAAATGGTGTAGGAATGGAAGAAAAAGGTGATGCATTCGCATACCACCTTTCCAATGTATGTAAGCCCCACCAAGCGGCTGAAAATATAGAAGAAGAAAGCGTAATCCTAAAGTTTTTAGAAATATTATGTTAAATGGATCTACTAATTAAAAGCTTCAAGCTGAGGGAAGTGAAAAGAGTTATCATGAAAGAAACCAATCCTAAGAAAGCACCTGGCCATAACTTGATTTTAGCCAAGATGTTACGGAAAACAACAACGTAATGTCAAATAATGATTACTTTAATTTACAGAGCAGAAGCAAGCTTGAGCTACTTTTCTAATTAGTGGAAGGTTGCCCAAATCGTTTTAATACCAAAACCTTGAAAACCGGAAGCCGAAAAAACGTCGTACAGGGCTTGCTATCTATTCTTTCCAAGATTCTAGAAAAACTCTTACAAACCGTCTTAAATCATCACTAAATATCGAAAATTAATCCCAAAACGTCAATTTGGATTTATAAAACAGCGTGACGAATTCAAGTTACGTTGTAAGGTGAACTTTTGATGGAGGAAATATAGTCGAATAATATGCTTACCTACTTTTTTTTTTAAAGAATCGTGGAGTTAAGATTCCCATCCCGCCCAGCTTATCCCGGCTCAGCACATTTCGTGCTATTCACAGGTCTAACATGCCCCACCCTGAAAAAACCCCATGCCCCAGACACCACAAACACCCTGGGAAAGTGCAGTGCTCAGGATTCGAACCTGAGCGACTTTGGTAGAATAACTCCGAAGCCAAGCGCTGCGGACATTACTCTACCGCGGTCCCCTGTTTACCTACTATACCACACCAAACATTTACAGAAAAAACTTTTAGAAATTGGGTAACATGTATTCAGTGCAGTTTTTTTGCGTGTAATATCAAGAGATCCAAAAAAAGCTTATCCTCAGCGGTCGGTCTGTGGAATGAAAAGTCACGTCTTTACTAGACTAAAGGAATGTTTATGATGTCAGATAAATTAGTTTTTTTAATACGAATCTGGCAGATTGTTAAAATGATTTTTAATACATTTCAAAGAGCATTCATTATTGAATCTTACTTTCAGAACGGCTTTCAAGTTGACGGAGAATGGACCTATTCGATTCCTCCTTGTTTTGTGGAATTCCGAGAGAGGTATCCCAATGAAATTATTACATACCGAAAATTTTATGCTTTGGTTAAGAATTTAGTAAGCAATTTTCGGGAAACTGGAAGTGTTGGAAGGAAAGAAGGGTTTGGTAGGTCAAAGAAGATAGTAGGTACCTGCTTTAATCGAAACTGTAAGACAACGAATTGATGAGGCTCCAAAAACACCAATTAGACATTTATGCCAGCAAGTTGATGATTTAAGTTACGGTACATGCCACAGAATATTGAGACAAGCTTTGCATCTGCATCCTTACCGATTAATTTCCGTTCAGGAGCTTTTAGAACAGGATTATCCAAAAAGAGTTCAGTTTTGTCGTTGGTTTTTGGATAATCTCAATGATGCGCAGTTAAATTTAACCTTTTTTGCCGACGAAGCCTGGTTTTACCCTAATGGGTATGTTAATTCACAGAATATGCGGATTTGGAGTAGCGAGAATCCACACATTACAATTAAAGCTCCCCTTCATCCACAGAAAATAGGAGTCTTGGTTGGAATGAGTCGTCGTAGGTTAGTTGGACCAATATTTTTCGAAGGCACGCTAACTGCAGCAAGGTACAGGAACGAATTATTGCAACCTTTCTTAAATGAACTTCACAATGATGAGCTACGGGATGGTTTTCTGCAACAGACTGGCGCAACAGCTCATGCAGCTGCAGATACAATTATTTTTTTACGCGAATATTTTGATGGCCGAATCATTAGTAGGAATACTGCAACACCCTGGCCCCTTCGCTCTTGTGAGATTACTGTTTTGGACTTTTTTCTATGGCCCTATTTAAAGAATACCATTTTTAAAACTCCAGTTAATGACTTAAACGACCTGAAACTTAGAATTGAAGAAAACTGTCAAGAAATTAACAACTCACCTCAATTATTACAAAATGTTTTTGAAGGTATGATAAGAGGAGTTCAGAAATGTTTGGAGGAAGAAGGCAGACATTTTCAACATTTGTTGTGATCATTACATTAGTTCAGGTTTATTCATTTCTTTTACTGTTGCTCAATAAAAGATTTCTGCTTCTAAAAATGACGTTTCATTATTATTTAATTCCAGCTAACACAACCTAACCTGAAATTGACATTACAAACATTCCTTTAGTCTAGAAAAGACGTGACTTTTCATTCCACAGCTCGCTGGGATCAGCGTTTTTTGGATCTCTTGATACTCTTCTTCTTCGACTTGTTTTTAGGTCTAGGACCTGTTTCTTCTGGTATCATTTCTCTTACTGTTGGCCGTTGTCTTGGGACGTTGATTGCCAACTATCCCGCCAGCGTTTTGGCGGCCTGCCTGGTGGTCTTCTAGTCTCCGGTCTTCCATTTCGTGCAATTTTGACTATTCTATCTTCAGTCGTTCTGTTTATGTGTTCATTCAACATTCTGCGCCTTTTCCTGGTCCATCTGACTATATCTTCTGTTTCGCACTTTGTTCTTACGTCTTCATTTCGCACCCTGTCGAGTAGGGTTTTTCCACATATTGTTCGTAGAGTTTTCATTTCGCTCGTTCGTAATGCTCTCTTTGTCTTTGTTGTGTCGGGTCGGGTCTCTGCTGTATATGTAAGAATCGGTCTAATATACAAGTAGTTCAAAACATTTTGGTTTGCGACCCGGCGAGCCTGCTTATTTTCAAAATGATTGGCCCCTGCTGTTATAAACCATATCTAGTTAATTTATATTAGGGTAGGTAGGTGTTAGTTCTAATTATGTATAATTATTGCATCGATGTCCTATTTTGTAACTATGTTTGTCAATAATACGAATATAATAATGTGCGTTTACGTCAAAATCTTAAGAGTTCAAGTCATTATTTACGAAAATGACCCAGCAAATTTAGATGCCAAAGTTCACTGTTTGGTCTTTTAGAGGGATACATCAACCAGATGCGTCATGCGAAAATATTTTCAGCATTATCTAATAGATATCTGACATACACTGCGGATAATAAATTCCAAATGTAAATAAACTGTATAATTTTCGCATAATTATCCATCAAAATAAGCTGAATTAATTGATAAAATATGCCACTTATTAAAATATAATGTTTTGGATACATTAATGAATCGGTTATAAATTTATATCAAAGTCCAACAGTTGTACTTTGATACTTATTCCGCGAACAAACAGACTTTGGAGGTGTGGCTTATATGAAAATATTATCAGTACTCAGGGCTGTTGAACTAATACAGTGTCGTACGAATGTGAAAGCGCCAGTATCATCCGTAATGTCTGCCTTACACCAAGTAAGTTAACAATAATTAAAAATTAAGATAAAGGTGAAGTGTTGAAGGAATATTTGTATCTCCTGTATAGTCGTGTGATCTGCAAAATTAAATTAATAATTTGATTTAATTAGTGCACAAAAAATATTTACATTAATACAACAATCAATACAAAGTGTTTTTAAATTTTAGGTACTTAGAACTGCAGCCCGCCCTGCAATTAGGGCCCTATCCACTACTTCTGCAAAACCTAAAACTGACGAAAATGCATCTTCTAATGGATATTGTTTTGGTATGTATCAGTTAAACCTTGAAAACTCAATGAATTCTTAAGATAGCCTTGACAACTTGTTTTTGTAGGATAAGTCCAATTTAAAGATTACATTTTAAAGTTCAGATTAACATTTACATAATTTAAGAAAACCGTATTGCTTTGAATTTAAAAATTAGTTTAACGCCCAATTTTTAATTTTTAATGGGATGGTTCTATTTTTCTTGTATGTTTATATGATGACTTGATGAGGGAACATAATTAATGGAATGCAAATTTCTGACAAAGTTGTAGCATTTATTCTTACAGTACTTATTATTAATAGTGGCAACATTTATTATCGCCTTGTGGTTACTCCGATACCCATTTCTTGTGTAAGTTGGAATCAGAAAAACAATTATCAAAAATACTAGTGGTGGAGGTTGAATTTTGGTATCCCCAATGCAAGCAGTTATATAGTTTTGCTAGAAAAATAGTTACCAATTGCTCTTCTCGCCCAAAGGTTTTGTTTAAATTAAATTGACATTAAATTTCTTACAGAACTCAACGAGACCCAGAAGGAAATTCAAGACTTAGCCCGTAAATTTGCAAGAGAAGAAATTTTGCCAGTAGCTAGCCAGTATGATAAGAGCGGCGAATTTCCATGGCCCATTTTCAAAAAGGCATGGTCTCTTGGGCTTATCAATGGACATATTCCTGCACACTGCGGTATGTAATTCTGTTTCTCAGGTTGAATATCTCTTGGAAATATAACGGATAAGATATCTATAATATTGGATGTAAACGATTGGAAAAATAATATTTCAAGGGCTTTTCGCTCTGTGTAGTAATAATAATAATTAATAAGTATTTTTTTTCTGGTCATATTAATTGTAGAAAAATTAATGACAGTACCATTGGATTCCCAATTAGCTGTAAGGCCAATGAGAATGCCGTATTATGAACAAAAGCGTGATAAACAAAAGCCATATGAGAAACAAAAATGGCATAATAAACAAAAGCCGCATGATAAACAAAAATCGCATTAAGAGAGAAATCACTATGGGTTACTGTTTCTTCGCGCATTATGATATTTTATATTGATTTGCATATATTTTGATTGTATATGCATAAATATATATATTAAAGTTTTATATTTTAAACATACAGTTTATTTTTCTAGGGAAGATTTTTTCAGTTCTCTTTTAGAAGTACATTTATTTCGCCCCTAAACAAGACTTTTATGCAAACAACATTTATCTCTTTCTTAGAAAATATTTCTTTTTTAAATTAAAAAACTCAAAAAATATTTCTTCCTTTAAAAATGTTCATCCACATAAATGTTACTCTCTTAAAAGCATTTAACTCGCTCTTGTACAAAATTTTCCGCCTGTTTAAATTTCTCCCAAAAAATATTTCTTACTAGAAAAAGCTTCGCTTACAAAATATTTCTTGCTCGAAACAGTTTTTTAATAAGAATATTTTTCTTAATGACGGTATTCAACAAAAATATTTCTCCCTGAAATATGATTTCTCACACAAATGTTTCGCCTCTGAAAAAGTTCTCATATTAGAATCTCTCTCACGAACAGACTTCTCCCTTTAATAAAGTTGCCCCACAAAAATTAACCCCCCCCCCGCGCCCCCCGTGCAAAGTTGTCTCACCACAATAATTCTCGGCGAGCAAAGCAATATTTCTCTCATGAATAAAAGTCTCACAAAATTCTTCGTTAACAGAAGTGTTGCTTTCAAAAATATTTTTTCCCGTTGAAACTTCCCTCGCAAAATTGTTTTTCCCTGAAAAATGATTTCTCACACTAATGATTTAACCCTGAAAAAAGTTCTTATATCAAAAGCTGTTTCTCTTCAAGAAGCTCCTTACGAATAGACTTCTCTCTTTAATAAAGTTGTCCCACAAAAGTTAACCCCCTCCTCCTCACTTAAAACTTGCCCCACAACAATAATTCTCGCCGGACAAAGCTTTCACCCAATAATATTTCTCTCATGAATAAAATTCTCACAAAATTCTACTTTAATAGAAAAGCGTTCGCTTTCAGAGATATTTTTCCCGTTGTAAATCCCCCCGCAAAATTATTTCTCTCTGAAAAATAATTTCTCACACAAATGTTTCGCCTCTGAAAAAAGTTCTTATATCAAAAGCTGTTTCTCTGTAAAACGCTCTCTCACGAACAGACTTCTCTCTTTAATAAAGATGTCCCACAAAAGCTAACCCCCTCCTCCTCACTGAAAAGTTGTCTCACAACAATAATTCTCGGCGAACATAGCTTTCACTCAATAAAATTTCTCGCATGGACAAATTTCTCACAAAATTATTCTTTAATAGAAAAGCGTTCGCTTTCAGAGATATTTTTCCCGTTGTAAGTTCCCCCGCAAAAATATTTCTCTCTGAAAAATGATTTCTCGCACAAATGTTTCGCTTCTGAAAAGAGTTCTCCTATCAAAAGCTGTTTCTCTGTAAAACGCTCTCTGACGAATAGACTTCTCCCTTTAATAAAGTTGTCCCACAAAAGTTACCTTCTCTCCCAAGTGAAAAGTTTGTCTTACAACAAAATTTGTATGAAAAATTGTCCCGCGACAGTAATTCTCTGTGAACAAAGCTTTCCTTCAATAATATTTCTCTCATGATAAAAATTCTCACACATCAATGTTTGCTTCCAAAGTTCTTGTCTACCGAAATAAGTTCTCAACAATAATATTTCTCTCTGAAAAAGTCCCCGTTCTCCGTGTAAATTTGTTCCACAACAATGATTCTCTACGAACAAAGCTTTCCTTCAATAATATTTCTTTCATGAATAAAATACTCACACAAAATTGTTCTTTAACAATAGAGCGTTCACTTTCGAAGGTATTTTTTCCTGTTGTAAGTTTCCCTCAAAAATATTTTTCCCCGAACCCCCCCCCCCCCGCGTAAAGTTGTCCTAAGACAATAATTCTCTACGAACAAAGCTTTCCTTTAATAATATTTCTCTTAGGAATATAATTCTCACACAAAATTGTTCGTTAATAATGAAGCGTTCATGTTAAAAAATGTTTTTTGCAGTTGTAAGTTTCCCACAAAAATATTTCTCCCTGGAAGAAGCCCCCCCCCCCACCGTGTAAAGTTGTCCCACGACAATAATTCTTTACGAACAAACCTTTCCTTTAATAATATTTCTCTCATGAATAAAATTCTCACACAAAATTCTTCTTTAATAGAAAAGCGTTCGCTTTCAAAGAAATTTTTTCCCGTTGTACCTTTCCTCAGAAAATATTTCTCACCTGCATAAATATTGCTTGAAAAACGTTTCCCAACAAATATATTTCTCCGATGAAAGGAATGTCAATTAAAAGATAATCGCCTGAAAATATTCCATTCACAAATATTTTTCAGAATGTTGGTTTATGGGCGGGAAATATTATTGTGAGGCAATTTTATTTAAGAGAAATATTTTTACAAATGAAATTTAATTTAAGGTTTCTCTACGAAATTACTTTCTTAATTAAAAAATTAGTCTGTAACAAAGAAAGTTTTTTTAAATACGCATATACAGGGTGATTCTCGCTAGAGTACAAGCCTACAATTCAAAAAATAGGCAAACCAAAATACATACCACAATATACCACGAATCAGAGATGTCTGCTGGTACTGCTCCCATACATATTATTCAAACTTTAAGTTAATTGAGTCTAAGCCAGTAAACTGTTAACCATATCAAACAGAGATATTTGATTCATAATACCGTCAATAAATATTTAGATATCGCAGTATCTTGCTACGTATATGTAATTTGAACTGCCTATTTTTTTTGGAATGGTAGTCTTTCATGAGTCACCCTATATAGGCGTTGATATGTTAAATTAGAATGACACATTATTTTTACAGATTGTCACATTTGTACAGTTATTTTAGAAACTTTATTATAAGTGAACCGTTTTTTTGTACTCCTATATGTATATCACCCTAAAGAGCTAACAAAATTTTGAAAATAAACATATATTTTTTAAAAGCACTTAGTTTGGCAGAATGTTGGGCGGTGCTATCTATCAGAAATTATAACATTACATCTGTATTCTTTTACTAAGTTTAACCAACTAATTGTGTTTGCCTGCCTGTGTGTCCAGTGGTCACACCCAGTCGCTTTAATCAATTGGGTACCTTCGTTCGAATGAACAAGGGGTAATACTGTGGTTGTCTCATGCGTGATGCGTACCACACTACCACATTATGTGAATTTTGCACGCGACAACTGGGTATAAGAGTCAGAATACTCTGCGTTCCAACCTTCCGCCTTGCAGGCCAAACTCTTTAATGCTTGTGGAGCCTCGCCATTATTATTATATTATTATTAATTGTATTTGCAGGTGGAATTGAGCAAGGTGTTTTTGATGGTTGTTTAATTGTGGAAGAATTATCATACGCTTGTAGTGGAATTCAAGTTGCTATTGAAAGCACCAGCCTGGGTGTAAGTTTACTGCAATATCTCTTTTTGAATAAAATACATCTTAAATTGCTTATAATTGCTTTAATTAGTTACACAAGCTATGGAATAGCGTAAATAGAGGCCAAGCAGGCTTATTACAACTATTTAGCTTTAGATTCTTCTTATATAGGTATTCTAATAATAAATTTTCTTTTAGCAAGCTCCAGTTATTTTAGGTGGCAATAAAGAACAGCAAAAGAAGTATCTTGGTCGCCTCATCGAAGAACCTCTAATTGCAGTTAGTATTTTATAATTAGTATTCATTCATTAAATAGATTTGCCTTAATTGTATGTTCTAATTAGGCTTACTGTGTTACTGAACCAGGAGCAGGATCAGATGTAAATGGTGTTAGAACGAAAGCTGAAAAGAAAGGAGATGAATGGATTCTCAATGGTCAAAAAATGTGGATTACTGGAGGTGGAGTTGCAAACTGGTAAGGAACAATTAGAACATTTTTAAGACAGGAAAGTAATACCACACAAAGAAATTCATAGCAAAATTATTTGGTAGCTGCTGGGATATATTTTTTATTATTAAAACTGCGAATTCCTTTATCTTATCTGAATATTTATTTATATCCCGTTATCAAAGTGGTTATCACCAGAGCCAGCGTTTGGATCGTTCGAGGAAAATCCCATCCCCAACGTTCTCGGCGATGTTTGCGTGCTTAGTTGACTTTATCAACGGAGTTCCCAACCGAGCGTATCTTGCCTAAATTAAATTACAGCGAATATTAGCACTGAAGTTTGGAAAATTTTAAGACTGAACAATCTTTCTATTAATAAATAACTCACCAGTCGATGGAAAACTGGCCACAAAAATCTATTTGACCGGAATAATCTCTATATTGGAATACTAATTCCTGGAGTTTTTTCACTTCCTCTAAACTAGGACCCGACTCCTGTGCCGTGAAGTTTTAAATCGGAAAACTAATTTCCAAATCGATAACGATTTACCAAAATTTTCACTCGCTTGGCATATATATGTCCGACCAACCGTCAATACTCAAGTCTTCGTTCCTGGACTTGTCGTTCTAAAATTTTTCGGTTTCCCCCTCAATTTTCCGAAACTCCAAAGCTATGTGCCTAAGTCGACCGTATCTGTCGAAATCTACAATGCAAAACGGGTTGCTTTTAATCAGGCGCCGAATTCGTTACAATAGTTATATTCTGTTGAAGGTCTGAATAATTTTTTTCTAGTAGTGCTGCATCGTCAGCATACAGTATTTCCGGGAATACTACCGGTTTCATCATCCAGTGGCCCACTTTTCAAGTTTTGGTTTTCTGCCTGCATGTTTTTGAGATGTCATACATAATCATGGTAAACAGATATGGAGATAAAACGCCCCTTTGCCTTATGCCCAGTTCGTTCTAAACTGTTGTGTCCCTTCATTGGCCGTTCTGATTATGTTTTGGGAGTTCCGATAAAAACTTTGGATTGGTTGCCTTAAACCAGAGGTCGGCAACCTTTTCGAAGGATCGGGAAGTAGTGGAGGGCAGGTGGGGCGCAGACGTCATGCGACACCTCTAAGAAAAGTGGTTTTCGTACGCTTAGCTATGAAACCAGTGATGCTATCTTAACCCTTAAGTCAGGAACTGGTATATTTTTCGATTCACGAAATCTTGAATTCGTTCCCGCGGGTAGGGCGTTGGAAGCGAGGGGGCGAGGCTCCAGGTATGTACCCTCCATTCAGTATGCCAGCCGGCGTGGTGGCAGTTACTACTCTTCCGGAGTACCTGCGAGATATTGGGGTTGTGGTAGGTTCTAGTATACCACGTCACAGATTCAATATTACACAAACAATTTTGCGATTAGTGAAACCAATAATAGGAATCAATTGAAACGTTTCAGCGGACAATTGTCCCGCGAAGCAAACCTTTGCTTTCATATTTTGTTCATGTTAGTAAAGTGCTTCCTACTTAGTGACAATTTTATATTATTTTACTCAATTGAGAGTTAAGGTTCCATCAATAATAATATTAAAAATAAAAACTCGAGTAAAAACAAAAAAGAAGTGGCGGAATTGACGGCCGCAATTGGATTGTAAGATTTTTTTACGGAACATTACGCGGGCCGCACGAAAAAAAGTATTTTTTTACGAAACTACGCGGACCGTGCGAGAGATCCTAGAGGCCCACATGCGACCCGCGAGCCGCGGTTTGCCGACCCCTCCCTTAAACCAACGCTGACATTTTGATTCTTTCGGATTTATTTCACTCCTTGGTACTCTCTCAAATGTTTGCTTCAAGTCCAGGAAATAGAGGTGGGCTTCTTGCTGGTACCTACTCAATGTTTTCTCCTAAATCTGTCTGATGGTGAATATCGCGTCTTCGGTTCTTTTGGTCTGAAACCACACTGAGCTTCTTCTAACTAGTGTTCCAGTTGGGTTCTTAGGTGTGCTTCTACTATTCGAGAGTATACTTTTCCTGGGACCCTGAGCAGGGAAATGCCTCTATAGCTGTTGCATTTGCTCGTATCTCCTTTTTTATATATTGGGATAATCACTGCAATCTTTTGGGGTTCGTTTTGTTCTCCATGCCATGTTGAATATTTTTAGCAGATGAACCATTTCTTCCTTGCTCATGTATTTGATCATTTTCAGGGAGATCCCATCGTATTCAGTAGCTCTTCCGATTTTAATCTTCTCTATAGCTGTTCGAAGTTCTGCTAGGCTGATTTCCTGCTGCTAAGATACATTCACATATCTTAAAATATTCACTTGAAAGAAAACAATTTTTCTTACAAAACATTATGCTATAATGGAAAAACATATTCTAGGTATTTCGTATTGGCTCGCACTAACCCAGATCCAAAAGCTCCAGCTAGCAATGCATTTACAGGATTCATCGTCGAACGAGATTGGCCTGGAGTCACACCTGGCAGAAAAGTTAGTTATCTATAATTACAATAAACAAAGAGAAGAGGTTATTTAATAAACTTTGACTTGCAGGAAATTAATATTGGACAAAGGGCTTCAGATACACGTGGAATAACCTTTGAAGATGTAAGAATCCCAAAGGAAAATGTCCTTATGGGTGAAGGTGCTGGATTTAAAATTGCCATGGGAGCGTTTGATAAAACAAGACCACCGGTAGGAGTTGTTTAGTGCAGTGGTCTACAAACTCAAAGAGACTGTGCCTTTTTGGAAAATAATTCAAATATTTCTTACTAAGTAGCTATAATATTTTAGTTTGTTTCCGTTTCACTAAATGTTTGCAAGTGAAAACGCAAAAGTTTTTCTTGCTCACAGTTTGGTGATCGCTGCTCTAATATATTATATTCGTAACATGTTTGCTAATATTTCAGTTACTACGTATTACACTGTATGGTTTACATTTCGTTTATTTAATAACAGGTGGCTGCTGGTGCAACAGGTATAGCTCAAAGATGTCTTGATGAAGCTTCAAAGTATGCTATCGAGCGTAAAACCTTTGGTGTTCCAATATCTCATCACCAAGCTGTTGCCTTCATGTTAGCTGATATGGCTATTGGAGTAGAAACAGCCCGTCTAGCGTGGATGAAGTCAGCTTGGGAAGTCGATCATGGTAAACGTAACACCTACTTGGCCTCAATTGCAAAATGCCATGCGGGGGATATCGCAAACAAATGTGCTACTGATGCGGTTCAAATATTTGGAGGAAATGGATTCAACACTGAGTATCCAGTCGAAAAACTGATGAGAGATGCTAAAATCTATCAGATTTATGAAGGAACTGCCCAAATTCAAAGGCTCATTATTTCGCGTGATATTATTGGGAGAGCTAAGACTCTTAGTTAAGTATTAATGTTTCTAAATCATATTTTTGTAAATAATGGTATATGAACGTGTTGCATAAAATCAGTACTAAATGTGTCTATTAATGTAAGTGTAAGTGTTTCTTAAGTTTATAATTTAAATAAATATATTCTAAGATAATTTATTCCTTGTGTGATTATAATAAATGAAAAAATCTTAAAAGTGGTTCACGCAACCCAACATACATGTATCACTGCAACTGGGATTATTGAATCGTTTATAGACATAGATATGAATCCTAATCCTTCTGTCAACTTGATCTCTTACTATAGTAATGATTATTAATATTATTATTATTATTATTCGCCGTGGGTACAGTTCAAAGTCCACTACACTGCTTTAAGCTCAATCGGTCTATTGTGCCCTACAGGTGTTTTACTATATCACGCTTGTACCCTTAACAAACTTAAGGACGTCCTTTATTTTATGTCTTCAGGTTCCATGAACTACCATGAAGTGCTGGTATCGCCTGACACTTAGAACTGGAAATTCACAGAGAATGTGCAGCGGTGTTTCCCCCTCTTCTTGGCAAAATCTACAGGAGGGGTCTTGTTCTACTTCAATTTTGTTGAGGGAAGTTCCTTCCGAGACAGCAGTGTCCTGTGAATAACACTGTTAATAGTCTCAGTAGTTTTCAGTTGTAGCATTAGTGCTGTTTTTTTCCTGGGAGGGTTCATCACGAACATCCGTGATTGCCTCAGTCTGTGAATTTCCTGCCAGTGGATGCGGTGTTGTTTGCAGAGCTGATCTTTGACAGCCCTTTATGATGTCACATCAGATATTCCACTCGTGGGCTCTGGAGTAACTAGAGTTTCGTCTGCTACTGCTTGGTAGTTGGTCTACCTTTTTATTACCGTCATAACCTTCGTGTCCTGGCACTCACTTCTGAGTAACACTGTTCTGTTCTTCTTGTACTACTCCAGATTATACTTTAACCCGCTTCAGAGCTTTAAGTGTCGCTTGATTGTCCGATACCAGGGAGCTTTCCGACATTATGGAGGTTTGTTTGTTTGCATGCGCGGGCTGGTAGAGATTGTGAGTATTTACGCCTGATAGACGGTAGTGAAGCAACCTAGGTTTATGCTAATGCATTCCCCGGTTCGTGTCTCAAAAATGACCGAAACACACCGGCTAGTCGTTTTGTATTCATCTGTATACCAGATGTGTTCGCGACGATTTTTCAACTATTGCTCTTTCTCCTCTCCACCTCACTCTGGTATTACGTTCAAAAACTTCCTGATGTCGAAGACATGCTGAACGCATATTAAGTAGTGGCTTTCAGTTTATTATCTTGAAGATCTCGGTATAGTGCCTTTTTCCGTGGAAGAGTCTCCGAAATCATTCGCTTTCACTCCGTAGTCCGCTAAAAGCGCCTGCGATTCCAGCAATAAGTAGTGGAGGAATGTCCAATAGCGTCTCCATCGACGCAATGGGCGTTGAAGTCATTGCCCCTGTTATACCTAACCAAGCTAATCTCCGCAGCTTGCTGAGTTTACTTTGTACTTTTTGTTGCTGGCCTTATGCCATCAGACCAAAGAAGCAGTAATAGCTGGTAGCAGTACCTTGGTGTGCAACCACAGGACCATTATTTGTTTCATGTCCCATGTTTTCCCACTATTTTTCTACAGGCCCCTGACACCAGTGCCGCCTTGGCTATAAGTCTTTCCAAATGGGGATTGAACGTTAGCTTGCTGTCTAGAGTGTCCCCAACTACTTGACTTTCGAGTCCCTTTGGAGCTCCTGCCCGCACTGTTCCATCAAATTTTAAAGATTTATCTATCATGTAAAAGCTATTGTAGAGGGTTTTGTCAGATTAATTGATTATTCCCCCCTTACGTACCATTTTCTGCGGTATTTAGGGCTTGCTGCATCAGAATTGTTGCAACTCCTCCAAACTTTCCAATAGAAGGAATGGTGATATCGTCTGCATATCCTTGCGTGTAGACTCCTTTGACTTTTAGATTCAAGAGGAACCACCCGGCACCACAGCCGGGGGAGATAACTCCACCTTGTGGGCAAACTCTAATTACTGACACCACCTTGGTTGTAGATCCTACGAATGTTACTAGTGCTATTTCTTAGATGTCACCAATCTATTGTGCTCTGTGTGTCAGATCGTGAATGGCTAGCTCACGTTTTCTGATTGACAGGCATACTGGATTCGATGTATTCGATTTATTAATTTAATTAAATTACTCAAAAATGAATAGGGATATTGTAATATAAACATTTATGTTTGTATCTGGCGGCTCATGATCGTCTATTATTGATAATTAGAGTAAGCGGCAATTTTTTATGTTAAAAAACAAAAAACAATTGAATCCAGTTGTAATTGCTTCACCGTATTAGTGCCAAGTCGAGTTTGTGTGTTTGATTGAATAATCTTCGCTGTCTTCTTAAGATCTTTCTTGTTCATTGTTTTTTATTCGTGTGTTATATTTGTGTTCTTAATAATAAAACAACAATGCAGAGAAACCATATAACAATAGAACACCGAAATGTAGCCTTAGCTATGCAGCAAAGAGAAGATCGGTAGGTTGGCATTGCTGATATGTTAGGAATAACGCAGAGCGTAATTTCATGTGCCCTTTTGCGCCTTAGAGAAACAGGTACGACTGAAAGAAGGCCCGGAAGTGGATATTTCACATCACAACACCTCGTGAGGATCGACTTCTGGTAATTAATGCAACAATGTACCCATTTTCAACTGCTCGACATCTACAGCAAGTGCTCCAGAATGCCACAGGAAATCGAGTCTCCAACCAAATTGTGAGAAATAGATTGTTTGAAGACTTACCTCATACCGCCTCATGAGATGTCTTGCAAGAACTATGGCCCAATGAAGACACCGTGTGGAATGGTCAAGACGTAGGCTTCAAGAAGCGACACCGTGGGATGATATACTGTATCCGGACATGTCTAGATATTGTCTCAGCAATGATAGCCGGCGTCAAAGAGTATATCTTAGTGCCGGACATCGTACCTTACCGCAGTATACCCAACCAATCGTTGCCGTTGGTGGTGTTGGTCTTATAGTATGGGCTGGAATTTCTCTAGGGTGGCATACTGACCTCCATATCTTTAATGGTACACTCACGGGGCAACGTTATGCCCAAGAGATCATTATGGACTCTGTTCTGAACCGTCGCAACGCTGTTGGACGGGAATATTTAGTTTTTCTTGACGACAACGCAACGCCGCATCGTGCTCGGGTTGTTTTAGAGATGCTTCAAGATGAGGAAATAAACCATTTTGGTCTTCCTCCGCTATTTGCAGACCTCAACCCCATCGAGCATGCATGGGACCTTTTGCAGAGACAGCTGGATCATCATAATCCAAGGTCTACTACTGTGCAACAGCTGAGGGATGTATTGC
>JABXWE010004024.1:0-55824 GCA_014611495.1 Limonius californicus
TATTAAATCCAAGTGGCAATTATGAAATTATATTGGAAAATTTTAAATCCAAATGACAAGTGTTACATCCAAATGGCAAATATTAAACTAAATCCAAATGGTAGTTATACAATTATGTTGCTAAATTATATGGCTGTTATGAAATGATAGTGAAAAATAAATCCAAGTGGCAAGTATTAAACTTAAATAACAATAATTAAATCCAAATGACTAGTATTAAATGCAAGTGATAAATACTATCTTTGGATGGCAAGTATTACATCCAAATGGCAAATATTAAATCCAAGTGGAAAATATTAAATACAAGTGACAAAACTTAAATCCAAGAAGCAAATATTAAATCCATTTGAAAATTTGAAGATTATATTGGAAAATATTAAATCCAAGTGACAAGTATCACATCCAAGTGGCAAATATTAAACTCAATCCAAATGGTAGTTATACAATTATGTTGGTAAATTATATGGCTGTTATGAAATGATAGTGAAAAATATTAAATCCAAGTGGCAAGTATTAAACTTAAATAACAATAATTAAATCCAAATGACTAGTATTAAATGCAAGTGATAAATACTATCTTTGGATGGCAAGTATTACATCCAAATGGCAAATATTAAATCCAAGTGGAAAATATTAAATACAAGTGACAAAACTTAAATCCAAGAAGCAAATATTAAATCCATTTGAAAATTTGAAGATTATATTGGAAAATATTAAATCCAAGTGACAAGTATCACATCCAAGTGGCAAATATTAAACTCAATCCAAATGGTAGTTATACAATTATGTTGGTAAATTATATGGCTGTTATGAAATGATAGTGAAAAATATTAAATCCAAGTGGCAAGTATTAAACTTAAATAACAATAATTAAATCCAAATGACTAGTATTAAATGCAAGTGATAAATACTATCTTTGGATGGCAAGTATTACATCCAAATGGCAAATATTAAATCCAAGTGGAAAATATTAAATACAAGTGACAAAACTTAAATCCAAGAAGCAAATATTAAAACCATTTGAAAATTTGAAGATTATATTGGAAAATATTAAATCCAAGTGACAAGTATCACATCCAAGTGGCAAATATTAAACTAAATCCAAATGGTAGTTATACAATTTTGTTGGTAAATTTTATGGCTGTCATGAAATCATAGTGAAAAATATTAAATCAAAGTGACAAGTATTAAATCCAAAGAACAAGTATTAAATCCAATTGACTAGTATTATATACAAGTGACAAGTACTAACTTTGGATGGCAAGCATTACATCCAAATATCAAATATTAAATCCAAATGCAAAATATTAAATCCAAGTGGAAAATATTAAATCCAAGTGACAAAATTTAAATCCAAGTGGCAAATATAAATTCAACTGACAAAAATTAAATCCAAGTGGCAAATATTAAATTCAGTTGAAAATATGAAGATTATATTGGAAATTATTAAATTTAAGTGACATGTATTAAATCCAAGTGGCAAATATTAAATACAATTGACAATTTGAAGATTATATTGGAAAATATTAAATTTAAGTGAAAAAATTAAATCCAAGTGACAAAACTTAAATCCAAGTAGCAAATATTAAATCCAATTGAAAATTAGAAAATTATATTGGAAAATATTAAATCCAAGTGACAAGTGGCAAATATTAACTAAATCCAAATGATAGTTATACAATTATGTTGGCAAATTTTATGGCTGTTATGAAATAATAGTGAAAAATATTAAATCAAAGTGACAAGTATTAAATCCAAATAACAATTATTAAATCCAAATAACAATTATTAAATTCAAATGACTAGTATTAAATGCAAGTGACAAATACTAACTTTGGATGGCAAGTATTACATCCAAATGGGAAATATTAAATCCAAATGGAGAACATTAAATCCAAGTGGAAAATATTAAATCCAAGTGACAAAATTTAAATCCAAGTGGCATATATAAATCCAAGTGACAAAAATTAAATCCAAGTGGCAAATATTAAATTCAATTGAAAATATGAAGATTATATTAGAAACTATTAAATCCACGTGACATGTATTACATCCAAGTGGCAAATATTAAACTAAATCCAAATGGTAGTTATACACTTATGTTGGTAAATTTTATAGCTGTTATGAAATCATAGTGAAAAATATTAAATCAAAGTGTCATGTATTAAATCCAAATAACTATTATTAAATCCAAATGACTAGTATTAAATGCAAGTGACAAATACTAACTTTGGATGGCAAGTATTAAATCCAAATGGAAAATATTAAATCCAAGTGGAAAATATTAAGTCCAAGTGACAAAATTTAAATCCAAGTGGCAAATATAAATCCAAGTGACAAAAATTAAATCCCTGTGGCAAATATTAAATCAATTGAAAATTTGAAGATCATATTGGAAAATATTAAATCCAAGTGACAAGTATTACATCCAAGTGGCAAATATTAAACAAAATCCAAATGATTGTTATACAATTATGTTGGTAAATTTTATAGCTGTTATGAAATCATAGTGAAAAATATTAAATATCACATCCAAGTGGCAAATATTAAACTAAATCCAAATGGTAGTTATACAATTTTGTTGGTAAATTTTATGGCTGTCATGAAATCATAGTGAAAAATATTAAATCAAAGTGACAAGTATTAAATCCAAAGAACAAGTATTAAATCCAATTGACTAGTATTAAATGCAAGTGACAAATACTAACTTTGGATGGCAAGTATTACATCCAAATGGAAAATATTAAATCCACGTGGAAAATATTAAATCCAAGTGACAAATTTTAAATCCAAGTGGCAAATATAAATCCAAATGACAAAAATTAAATCTAAGTGGCAAATATTAAATCAATTGAAAATTTGAAGATTATATTGGAAAATATTAAATCCAAGTGACATGTATTACATCCAAGTGGCAAATATTAAACTAAATCCAAATGGTAGTTATACACTTATGTTGGTAAATTATATAACTGTTATGAAATCATAGTGAAAAATATTAAATCAAAGTGTCAAGTATTAAATCCAAATAACTATTATTAAATCCAAATGACTAGTATTAAATGCAAGTGACAAATACTAACTTTGGATGGCAAATATTAAATCCAAATGGAAAATATTAAATCCAATTGGAAAATATTAAATCAATCGAAAATTTGAAGATTATATTGGAAAATATTAAATGCAAGTGACATGTATTACATCCAAGTGGCAAATATTAAACTAAATCCAAATGGTAGTTAAACACTTATGTTGGTAAATTTTATAGCTGTTATAAAATCATAGTGAAAAATATCAAATCAAAGTGACAAGTATTAAATCCAAATAACTATTATTAAATCCAAATGACTAGTATTAAATGCAAGTGACAAATACTAACTTTGGATGGCAAATATTAAATCCAAATGGAAAATATTAAATCCAATTGGAAAATATTAAATCAATCGAAAATTTGAAGATTATATTGGAAAATATTAAATGCAAGTGACATGTATTACATCCAAGTGGCAAATATTAAACTAAATCCAAATGGTAGTTATACACTTATGTTGGTAAATTTTATAGCTGTTATAAAATCATAGTGAAAAATATCAAATCAAAGTGACAAGTATTAAATCCAAATAACAATTATTAAATCCAAATGACTAGTATTAAATGCAAGTGACAAATACTAACTTTGGATGGCAAGTATTAAACCGAAATGGAAAATATTAAATCCAAGTGGAAAATATTAAGTCCAAGTGTCAAAATTTAAATCCAAGTGGCAAATATAAATCCAAGTGACAAAAATTAAACCCAAGTGGCAAATATTAAATCAATTGAAAATTTGAAGATTATATTGGACAATATTAAATCCAAGTGACAAGTATTACATCCAAGTGGCAAATATTAAACTAAATCCAAATGGTAGTTATACAATTATGTTGGTAAATTTTATAGCTGTTATGAAATCATAGTGAAAAATATTAAAGCAAAGTGACAAGTATTAAATCCAAATAACAATTATTAACTCCAATTGACTAGTATTAAATGCAAGTGACAAATACTAACTTTGGATGGCAAGTATTAAATCCAAATGGAAAATATTAAATCCAAGTGGAAAATATTAAGTCCAAATGACAAAATTTAAATCCAAGTGGCAAATATAAATCCAAGTGACAAAAATTAAATCCAAGTGGCAAATATTAAATCAATTGAAAATTTGAAGAACATATTGGAAAATATTAAATCCAAGTGACAAGTATTACATCCAAGTGGCAAATATTAAACAAAATCCAAATGACTGTTATACAATTATGTTGATAAATTTTATAGCTGTTATGAAATCATAGTGAAAAATATGAAATCAAAGTGACAAGTATTAAATCCAAATAACAATTATTAAATCCAATTGACTAGTATTAAATACAAGTGACAAATACTAACTTTAGATGGCAAGTATTAAACCGAAATGGAAAATATTAAATCCAAGTGGAAAATATTAAGTTCAAGTGACAAAATTTAAATCCAAGTGGCAAATATAAATGCAAGTAACAAAAATGAAATCCAAGTGGCAAATATTAAATTCAGTTGAAAATATGAAGATTATATTGGAAAATATTAAATCCAAGTGACATGTATTACATCCAAGTGGCAAATATTAAACTAAATCCAAATGATTGTTATACAATTATGTTGGTAAATTTTATGGCTGTTATGAAATCATAGTGAAAAATATTAAATCGAACTGGCAAGTATTAAATCCAAATAACTATTATTAAATCCAAATAACTATTATTAAATCCAAATAACTAGTATTAAATCCAAATGACTAGTATTAAACGCAAGTGACAAATACTAACTTTGGATGGCAAGTATTAAATCCAAATGGAAAATATTAAATCCAACTGACAAAATTTAAATACAAGTGGCAAATATTAAATTGAAGTGGCAAATATTAAATCCAAGTGGCAAAAATTAAATTTCAGTGGCAAATATTAAATCCAATTGAAAATTTGAAGATTATATTGGAAAATATTAAATCCAAGTGATAAGTATTAAATTCAAATAACAATTATTAAATCCAATTGACTAGTATTAAATACAAGTGACAAATAGTAACTTTCGATGGCAAGTATTACATCCAAGTGGCAAATATTAAAGCCAAGTGGAAAATATTAAATCCAAGTGGCAAATATTAAATCCAAGTGGAAAATATTAAAGCCAAGTGACAAATATTAAATCCAAGTGACAAAATTTAAATGCAAGTGGCAAATATTAAATCCGAGTGGCAAAAAATTAAATTCCAGTGGCAAATATTAAATCCAATTGAAAATTTGAAGATTATATTGGAAAATATTAAATCCAAGTGACAAGTATTAAATCCAAATAACAATTATTAAATCCAATTGACTAGTATTAAATGCAAGTGACAAATACTAACTTTGGATGGCAAGTGTTAAATCCAAATGGAAAATATTAAATCCAAGTGGAAAAGATTAAGTCCAAGTGACAAAAATTAAATGCAAGTGGCAAATATTAAATTCAATTGAAAATATGAAAATTATATTGGAAACTATTAAATCCAAGTGACATGTATTACATCCAAGTGGCAAATATTAAACTAAATCCAAATGGTAGTTATACAATTATGTTTGTAAATTTTATGGCTGTTATGAAATCACAGTGAAAAATATTAAATCCAAGTGGCAAGTATTAAATTCAAATAACAATTATTAAATCCAATTGACTAGTGTTAAATACAAGTGACAAATACTAACTTTGGATGGCAAGTATAAATCCAAATGGAAAATATTAAATCCAAGTGGAAAATATTAAGTCCAAGTGACAAAATTTAAATCCAAGTGGCAAAAATTAAATTCAAGTGGCAAATATTAAATACAATTGAAAATTTGAAGATTATATTGGAAAATATTAAATCCAAGTGACAAATATTAAATTCAATTGAAAATATGAAGATTATATTGGAAAATATTAAATCCAAGTGACCAGTATTAAATACAAGTGACAAATACTAACTTTGGATGGCAAGTACATCCAAATGGCAAATATTAAATCCAAGTAGAAAATATTAAATCCAAGTGTGAAGTTATATGCTTCTGCGTTGTGCCGCTAATGAAGTCACCTCTTTGGGGGACCACGTTGTCGTAGAAGTGACTGATGCTGACGTTTCGCTAACCGCTGCACGTAGTATTATCAAAGTGTAATGAATAAATCCAGGTGACAAGTATGAAATGTAAGTGGCAAATGTTAAGTTGAAGTGGAATTTATATTATTTCTTATAGCATGTGCAAATGACAAAAGTAAAATGTTTATAGCGGATCATTTGTTCTCAGTAATAATTACAGTTGCGATTGATTAAAAGGCAGAGAATCATTTCAAATGCGCCTAAAATATCTAATTGTCGGAGTGGAAAACCGAATTCTCTTTATTTAAAATAATTTGGACGCATAATTTTACCAATTTTTCCTGTCCGATCTATTCGTAATTTTTAGGTAAATTAATCAAATAAAGTTGTACGTTTGTATGTTTTGGCGGAAAACGTTCCAGTAGCGGTAAAAGTAATCAATTTGTACAAGCACAGTAAAAGATTTTAGTGCTTTATTTTCAAAAGTCGCCGAAAATAGCCGCGATAATCTTCGGAAATTTAGTTTCTTCCCAACTTCAGAGACGGAATTTATCAACTTCCCGACCAAATGCCATAATTTAAAATCGCTTTCGTATTGTTTCACAATGAACATATTTTCGTGACATATGAAGCTTTGTTATCGCTTGGGCATTTACTGGAATCCCTCATGCAAACGAAACGCAACAGGGCATATGTGAAGCATGACGCACGTTACTCACTATTTATTTTCGCAGTCTTTACCGGGAAAATTCCCCGTAGTTACTCGACATTAAATCACAGATACAAAAACGATTTGTTGACGCACTTCAGGGCCGCATCCGCCCAAATTCCCCATCGAGATGGCCATTCTTGGGCTCGCGAGAGAGGATTCGTTTGGGCAACAAGAGGAGCGCTATTTATCCTATTACGGCATATTAAATTACGTTTCATTAAAGTCGCGTTATCAAACCTCGGCTTCAGGTTTTAAATATCATTAGGAGAATCACGGCCGAGGAACGGCTGCATAATTGCATCCTGATGGCCCCTTTCGGCTGCAAAATGCAGTCTGGAAGGGCCAGTTGGGCAGCAAACGGACTTCCGTTGAATTATGTAGAATGCACGTCACACTTCAGCACGTGCCAACGGAAATATGTATCTGTTCTTACATCCGTCCGTCCATCTGCTGCTGGTTAGAAATTCACCGAAGAACATACAGTTATTTTTTTAAATTAGAACTTTAATACATAAACCGTTTTTGGGGCATTTTGTTAGTAATACGTTTTTTTGTAATTTTTAATAAATCATTGTAGGTGGCCTAAATAAGCAAACATGGCGAATTGATTATCTCAACTCTAATTTTAAAATTATCCAGATTACTCAATTCAAATTCCAAAAATAATTTACAGTTTGCTCATTTCTCAGAAATAAAGATACCTTCAATAAGCAATCCTATGACAAAAACTAACACTGTCCATTTACACATATTTGCACTAACCGCTAATTGCACTCCCGAATTAACTATTTTGGGCTAATTGGGCAAATTTCAGAGGGCCATGCCACCGCGGCGCGTTTAAAATAGCCCGGACTGAAACGTTCTCTTTCGCTGAAAGACCTACGCTAAAGTGCCGCTGGTCGTTTATTTTAGTAATTTTAACCACCATGCATGTTTAACCAAGCATATATGGCGTCCGGTCCGTTCGGTTTTGGCTGAAAGCAACCGCAGGCCGTCTTGCTCTTACACAAAGACTTCGAATGGGGCCAATACGTTATCTTGTCTTTTTGAAATTGACGTTGATTAACTTTGAGGAAATCGTACGAGCTCGTGCTCAAGTACAAGATGTTGCTCATTGATAGAGGCAGCACTTTCGAAAAGCGTAAACATTGGCATGAGGAAGTGATTTTTTAGGTAGTTTGTTAAGTAACACAATTGTAATTCAGTTTATACAATTATTTGGTGAATCATGAATAAATGACTTTCTTATTGGTTTAATTACTGTTTTGGTTATAAATAATAATAACATTTTTCTGCGATTTGTAGACTAAGTAGATAATTCTAGATTTATGCCTAACCTTGTGTAAAGTGCGGTCGTAAAATACCCTCCCCCCTAATAACTTTTGAACGACTTGATATTTCTTCACAAAATTTTGTGTGCTTTAATGGAAGGCGAAATATTACTTTTTAACCCATATTTAAATTTTATAACTTTCAAAATGGCGGCTAGACGCCATCTTGAACAATTTTTTTAAATGGCGATGGTGGTCGAGTGACATCTCATTTAAAAGGTCTCTTTGAGTAGCGTATAATTGTAAATTTTGGGAAAACTTTATAGATTCAAAAAGAAATGACAGACTTCCAAATTATCTGTTTCTGATTGTTACGGGCCAATCGAGCCTTTTCGACGACCCGTAAACAGGTGGATAGAAAAGGGCCTACAGCTTAGCTCAGAGGAGTAGGGGAAGTTCGTGAAAATCCCTCATGGGAGAAAATCTTTAGTTGTGTACAGGGCGAATTAAAATAAGTGGGCGCCACCTTCCAAATCCAGCTGGTCGTAGGTCCTCGTGGAAGGCCGAGAAGTCAACAGCTTACGGGAATGGAACTTACCGTGATTGGGCCTCCTCCTATATATTTAAAGCTTGAAAAATTCTTACACCAACAAGTACAAAAGACACAATAAGAGACAGTAAACTTTAAAACACATATAATGAAACGGTTAAAATGTGACCATACAATGAAATGACAAGTTATAACACAAAAAGTTTGAATTACATGATTTTAATTCTTGAACGTTCAGGAAAACTCGCCGCCGTTGACGCACAATATTTATATTAAAACGAATCTGTGTGGCCAATGGCGTAGAGATTACAGGAAAAATACAGTATTAATGTCTTTGACAAACAACAATAAATAAATGGCGATTGAAGATCGCATTTAGATTGCATAAAAAAAAAAGTTCAATATTGCGAAATTTTGCAAGTTAGCGCGAGGAAAAAAAAAGGTTTATTCTACACTGCACAGCAAAAAAACTGGTTCTTTACCTTGAAGTTCGGAGAAGGCCGGCACAACTCCGGCGATTTCCGGTTGCAGGGCCAAGAAGGAGAAGGAAGACAACTTCCGTCTGGGCAGCGTTGAAACGAGAGGCGGGACTCCTTGATGGTAAAACAAAATAGCCGCAGAGCGACGGGAGCTGGGCTTCGAAAATAGCCCGCCTAACGGCGACCGTCCAATTCGCACGGAATTGCCTTTCCTGGGGATGAATCCAGTGCTTCCTATTAATCCGGCAGTAGCTGATGGTCTGTTAAATACCCCTTGGTACAACAGCGAGACGGAACACATATAACGGATACCCCTCGAAAAAAAAAAACCCAAAAGCCGCCCCTGCAGCACTTAACGTAATTACGGTTCCCGATTGATGGAGTTTTCGGACAACCGGAGCCAACAGAGATGGAAAATTGACTGCCTTAAAACCGCAACGGGAATCTCCACTCTCCAAAAACATTGCACCACATTACGAAATGTTACGCAATAGTTCTAGAATAAAAATTAACACGTGCAACTGCCGGGATCAACACTTCCGAGAATTTGGTCGGCAGAAAATCAGCCCACAAAGAGAACGTTCAAGGAATTAACGGAACTGGCCTTTCATAACTCAATTTTTAAGACAAACAAAATAGCGAAAATGGTAACTCAAAATAAGACCTCAATTAAAATAACGTTACTAATTCTTATGAAGCGGCAAACAAATTAAAAAATTAATTCATATAAAGCGGCACATCTGAAAATAACATAACAGATTGTCGATCAACCACGATTATAAATTTCCGTTCGTGTTCTTCCAGCAATAAGATGGCGTAACGCTGCATCCACTACATAACTGTCTTGAAACCTGTTATCTTTTAATTGCCGTTAAATACGTAAAACTGGTTAGGGGTAGGTCGGGGCTGTGGAGTCGGTGGCTAAATTTGCCAAAGTCATATTTATGAATATCCTCAGTTGCCACTCGTGCGAGGATGCGTTGTCATGAAGGAGCAACACCGTAATTCATAATTAACCCGCATGTGGGTAATTACGTTTCTGCCATAAATATTTTGGGATCGTTTTTAAATTCCTTTTACATGAATGTCTTCAAGAGTCGGAAATTGAATGCTTTGTTTCTGTTCAAAACACCGATCTTTTGCATATAATTAGTTCTAGGAAAATGTATCGCTTTTATGCGAATCAGCAAAGTTAAACCATTGAATTACCTGTTGTTACGGATAATGAACTCAGAATCAATCAGTCTCATAATCCATTCGATACTTTCCTTTTAAAATCTTATCTTCAATTAATTCGTTTTAATATAATTTTTCATGTAAATACACTTTTAAATGGAATATATAATTATGTTTAATGGTAAAGCTTCTGCTTCATACCTACAAATGTAAAGTTATATGTTGGCCATGAATTGCTTCTGTCTATTTACAGCTTTATTTGTTAGAGTGCACATCCTTACACAAATCTGTGCATTAAGCGTTGAAATAGGTAGTTATTTGAATACAAAACTTCCATCTGCACAGTATTTGGAAAACTCAACCTAAATAGCTTTTTCGTTAAGGACTTATCAGGCTACGTCTAGCAAAACACTCCAAATATCTTTTATCTCGATCTCTAGCTTCTGACGTATTCGGGTCACAGAGAATCGTACAACTTGTGGAGTATGAAGCAAGTGTGCTGGAGTAGGTCAATACCAAAGGTTGTGAAAAGAGAGCGTTCGAAAGTGGGAGGTATACGCCTTGTGGGGATGTGAGGCATTGTTGGAATAAGAAATATGTATAGAAAACGCAAACGTTACGTATTTTTGTATTATTCTGTTGGAATATTAGGAAATAGTTCAGATTACGTTGCTTTTGTAATGCACTATTTTATAAAAACCATACATATAAAGGGTGCCTTAGTAGGGCATCTGTACTATATTAGTTAGAATAAACTATTAATTGTAGTATTACTGAGCAAAAATTCTATTAATTTCAAAGATCAGATCATTAAGAACAATTTAGAGATTTGAAATTGAAATAAATGCTGTGTATGGCGGCCATTGTCTTCAGTACACAAATATGAAAGGTATTTTTCCCACTTCTGTTAAATATATTTCTATTATTATTGGAGCTTCTACAGACCTTATAGGCCCATCGATTTAAGTAGAGGCGGTACGAGGTAAATATAATATCAGATAACGAGTACCGCAGTAAAAAATTAAACGATGGAACCTTACTAACTGAACTTGTACTTACATCCTACGATTTGTTTGATAGGTTCTTTGTGAAATAGGATATAAGCTGTGTGGGGATTTAAGGTATGGATTTTGGAAACGATAAGAAATAGCAGGTCAATTAAATAGGGAAAAGATTCACATTTTGTTTGTGAGAATAAATACGAAAATATCATGAAGAAGGGATCAAATACGCTTGCTAAAAACACAAAATGTAAATTAGGTTACATTTATTCATTATATCGCAAAAATTAAGCAACGCAAATATTTTTACGCAACGATTTTCAAAAATTTCTTAACATTCCATTTCTAATCCATAATAAAATAGAACAAAGATCGTTCATATATCCCAGCGAAATGCTAAAAGGGGTAAGATGGATACACCAGAGCTGACAAAATTAGAAACAACGCATCAGAAAAGAGTTAAAAGTATCAGCAGTAAATGATACCATCGACAAGAACAATGAAAACTGGAAATGTCACTTACGAAGAATGGAAAACTACCGCATACCCAAGAGAGTATATTCCTATTACCCCCATGGGAAAATATGGAGTTGAGGGAGCAATGTGAAGTCGGAAAGGGCCAAAAGACCTAATCGCTGAAGAGATCGAAGAAGAAAAAGAATGCAATAGTGCTGTACTTTGTGTAACATGCAAGCTATATTATGTTTTTTCTTCTACATTATCGGTGTTATATTTCTTACGTCTTTTCCTGATTCCAATATTATACTACTAATTTTGAGAACCCTATATACTTTATGAAATTAAGTTTAGTTATCGACATAAATGTTTATTGTTTGTAATAGAACACCATCTATGTATCTACCTGAGTATTCCAGTTTTTTTTTGTAATTGGATACGCTGTACACTTATTATATTGTTTCGTTTTTCTTTGATGTTTCTGCCCCTTTCTATATGTCGTTATTATTTGTATAATGCTCTCAATGTAGCACTTAGTGCAGTTTATGTTTCTACATCTGTTCTGGAGTATGTGTTGGACAGGGGAAGATGCACAACCAACTGACTACAAGGGGCGCGGTTATAGGACGTTGTGGCTTAGATCGTAATTTATTCGGGAGTTATACAAGGTAGGTTAAAATAAATCAATTAATATTTAGATGTGTTCGGATTAAAACAATTTGATTGATGTAATTGGACAAGTAACTTTGATCATTTTTATTATTTTAATTTTAAATTTTAGTTATAGTGGGCATAGCTTATGATGCTTTTGTTTGGTTGAATGCAAGGAGGGGTTAATTTTCATAAGTCGTATAGATTGAAATATTGAAGAACCGTGATCAAGAAAGTTTCGGAGTCATTAAAAATCGTTACTAAAGGATTACGTGATAATAGTGAAACTATTGTCATATTTCTGTTCTACGAATCGTCCATCCTATCGGGTTAAAGAATGTATAAGGTAGCATTTTCTTTTAAAATTATTTAGTTTATTACATAGCAAAATTATCTAATCAAGAAAAATAATTGGATTTTAATTAACACATGTGTGTTACTCTTCTAAAACCCAAAACATTATATTGTTACTAATAATTATAAGTAACGGCGGCCATTAGTTGAAACAAAAGTTGTGTAAGTTAAATTGCTTCTCCCAATAATATTAACAACGCGTGAACATTTCGAGCTGTATTTTCGGATCGCAAAGTTTTAGAATATATAATATCTAAACCTACTTCAACTATACCAGGCAGTTAGATTGGTGATTTATTTTCAGTAAGAAAATTAAGATAATATTCCAGTATTGGTGTAGCAGCTAACACAGCGCGTTATGTTCCGTATTAACAGGAAGCTGTAGTGTAACCCCTATAATAAAATTAACCGAAAGGAATAACCAGATTATAATTTACCTACATGACGTATTATGCCTTAAAGCTCGGACCGGTTCAGGATGAGCTTATTAATTCCGGAACGATCTATCATCATTACAGGCAAATCCTTTAATTAACTGGATTGCTGTCTAACTTTATGAAACGCTAAAAGTTGGACGAACAACAATTTTTCATTTGGTCGTTTGAAATCGCGCAAAAGTTTTCCAAATAAATAGCTGTGTATTGTATCCGTGCTAACTAGAAACTTTCTACCGAAAACATGCACCCTTACGGCGAACCTTCCAATGCACTTGCGGACTTTTGCGTTACTGATTTTAGGGAGAATTAAATCTGTTTTAGCTAAATTTTGGTTTACGACATATTTCTTCCATTACCGCATTTTACTTAATCATATTAAATCTCTCATAAAGGAACATTATGAAAATATTCAAAAACAATTTTGATTTTTGCTGCAATTACTGTACATTGTACGAAGTGTAGGTTGTGACACATCCCCAAAATATTGCAGTTAGCATTAGTAAAATAATTAATATAAACGAAAACCCAAATAAAATTTAATTATTAGTCTTGAACGCCTATACATTGAAAAATATTATTGATTGAAGTACCAATATCATCAATTAGAAAATTATATACTCCTTGGTCTCTTAATATATCCATAAGGTTTGATCATATAATATGATAAGTAAAGATAGTATAAAAACGATTACGTAGATAAACAGTCTTATTAGCAATTAGACCTTACACTTCTATGAGCTTACCATATGTGATAACTTAAGTACTAACTGCAGTACTAACTGTGACGTGATAATGTCCCTTCCATCGAAGGAGTCCTCTTCAACCATTCATTAGGTAAGTTGACTAGCATATTTGTAAGCGTCTGTCATTGCGTTCCTCTAGTAGTCGATGTAGGAGGACGTTGTGGCTTTCCAGTTTCTCATGGTGGTTAGCATTTTTTTTCCTAATGACGCCCTTGACACAGGGGCCATTCAGGTCCTCGTGAAGGGTTTGGTGATGTATATTAGGGTCGACCTTACGGGAGGCGAATAAAAACTACTGAATTTTTAATTTAAATAGGGTTGCAGCGTTTCTGCATTTCATTTATGCAGTTCCTGGGTAAACAAACAGCGGATGCGATCAGAACTCACTAGCAGCGACAGACAGGTGACATGCAACAGATTATAAAACACAAACTTACTGATGTGTCATTAAATATTGGGCAGTTGTACCCACCGGGGGTCCTCCAGCCCTTGCCCCTGGATTGGGATTCGAACAGAATACGGTCGCCGAAGCCATTCATAATCATAGAGTAATTACAACAATTATGCACATCTTCTGGTGCAACAATCCTCCAGAGGGATCCAGGCTAGCAGTTAAATCCAGCCAGTCTCTCTTTTATTCACAGGAGCCGCGGGGAAGGGAGTGTGCCCCCTCAGCCCCACATCCGAAGGGGAGTGTATCATTAGTGTTCACATTCCCGTGTAAAAGTCAATCGATGTCATCCTGACATTAATGTTGCATTCATAATAATAATAATAATAATTCGACGTAGGTACATTATGGATGTAACTTGTGCCGGCTGACTACCTTCCGAATGATGGCTAAGGGATTAATTATGCCACACACATTATCCACTCATATAGCGACTTATATTCACTACGCTACTGTTTCGAACAACTATTTACATATATACACCAATCTTGTATAACAACCATAATAAGACCCAATCGGTGTAAACCACATATAATACCAAATAGAGAATACGTAACCATTTGGATAAACACGTATGACAACCATTCGAGTAAACGCATATAACACTTCATGGGATATAAACCACAACCTAGCTAGGGACACCACTGCTTGTATCAGCCTACATTGCAGCCCATCTTTATATATAACCACATATGTGGTAACATAAATTTGCACCTTGCCCCAGCTAAGAGGATACTCGTATTGCAATCAGTTAATAGGCTCCCAAACGCTATTAATTAGTTATTACGCCAAAGATATGCAAGCTTACGCCTAGCTACCAACAGCATTGCCTCTTAGAGACTGCTGCCGCTGACCCCTCTCAAGACTCTGCCCCTACCCGCTTCTTGTACACATTCCACTATAAGGCATTTCCTTCAAACTTTCATAATTCTTCCCAGCTGTTATAGAGCCGACAGAAGTTATGTATATTTTAGTAAATATTTATCTGTTGACTGCACATTCAAGTCATACTCACAGCAGGCAAAAACTTTTGCATAGCTCGTACCAAGGTGAATATATAATTATTTGTAATATTTTGAAATGGCGTCTTTGGATTATAGTTGTATTGGTTTTACTAGCACATCCCCAAAGCTCTTAATTGTAGTTCCGTATAATAATAATTTATTTTGTAATCATAAGGTTGACTTTCTTCCAAACAAGTAGAACATATCTTTCATTTTCAAGTCTAACTGTTTTCACTTTTTGTTTATATGTTCTTTCCAGGTTAGTTTGCTCTCTAAACGAAAGCCTAAATACTTAACTGTGCTGGATTGTGGTATCTCTATGTTATTAATGTAAACTGATGGACAGTGATCCTTCCTCAATGGAAGGTTACTTGCTGAGACTTGGAGAAGCAGAAGTTCAGAAGTCTTAGGTCATTCTAGGTGTTCTACCAAACTTGGGTTGTATCGAAATATGTTTATTGTTGATGTCAATTTCACTTTCGTGAAATTGAATTTCGGGAAGAGCCAGAAAAAGTAGCAAGGGACGAATACAGCGAATTCAGGCACTCTGCAGTTTTTTTGTTAGTTAAGAACTTACCGCTGCATAAGAAAGTATGGCACAAATTTTAGGCTCACGTGCTCCGTTAAAAATTATTGTGATGTTTCAACCATTGAATAGCTCTCCAATGAATAATTTCGTTAACTTACGTAATGTTTTGTAGTGTTGTTGACACCAAAGGATGACTTGTCTTTGTTCCTCTTCAATTGATTCTGAACTACCACAAAATCGTGAACACTATTTCTACGTATTCTCTCGGGGAACTGCCTCGTCTCCATAAATATTAATTTACATAATACGAATGTATTCCGTATTCATCTGTAATTGAAAACAACATTTCATGTTCGTTGATTGTTCATGATCTACTTTTTACGACAAATAGGCACCGCTACATTGCACAAAGTGTGTCCACCCTTGAGGATGTAACTAAAGGAAGGCTAGAACACGTTCTACCTTAAAGCTTACTCAATTTTTCGCTAACTATTGTTTGATCATATCTAGTATAAGCAAATCGTCTTATTATATCGGCATGGTAGGTTTTTATATAACTAATAGCTACGTTAAACAAAGACAAAGTATTTGGTCTAGATGACATTCCAGAAAAAATACTGAAAATATGGTAAGAAAAACTTTGCAATCGTCTTCATCGAAGCATCTGTATTATACGGAAAACGGGAAGCATTCTCCCGGAATGAAAATCCGTAATCATATATTCATAAGGAAGAAAGGAAACTCTCTAAACTGCAACAATTATCACCAGAAGTATTCCTTCTAAATACTTTCTACAAAGTTTTGGCTAATATGATCTATCAGAGATGTAAAATATATGATTGTGAAATGGGTTAAAAGTACTAGGAGACATATAGACAGGTAGATTAGCAACAGGAAAACTTTTTGCTATATGAAGTGGACACAGGAAAAAGTTTGGAAGAGTAATATAATATTGTATTGCCTATTCTTCGACTTTACAATACTTAAGGACCGCCAACTTCAATAGTAATAGAGGTCTCTCAAACATTAGTGGCATTCGTATGACTAATGAGTAATAAATACGGAATTAAAACAAGGAAATACCACCACTTCTTAACATAGCATTTGAAAAGACAATTGGAATGGAACAACATATTCCATATCCACCTTGTTTATGCCGATGATATTCTTCGAATAAGCCGAGACTAAATAAAGAAAGAATAATGAGGTATTAAGCTTTAAGATCAATAAATCTTCGATAGAACATCTGGAACAATATCAGAATTTGGCATGAAACGGCGACACACATTGAAATTTTAACGATTTTGTCTATTTAGGGATAAATGTTAACTCAAATAACGACAGTGAAAAAAAGCAAACTAATGCCAGCTAATACGTGCCATTGTAGTCTTCGAAGCCTCGTGCAGTGGAGATATTTAACCATCTAACCAAACGGTTGATGTTAGGTGTAAGTCATAACTCATAGAGATCATATTCCAAACAAAGAAATTAGGTAGAGACACAAAGTTATTGATGTATACAGAAGGAATTGTCACTTCTACATACTGATATTGCGTCGACCAAGCAAGTAGAACAATGGAGATCAAGATTGCATAAAACGAGAGTGAGAAGACCATACTAGATAGATGACGTGAAAGTGAAACTTGGTAGAAATTGGCATCAATGTGTTTAAAAGGAGAAGTATGTGTTCAGGAGGAGACTAGAGAACCTATTAAACATATTGCTTTGGTTTAATGCAACAACGAGAGGAGTAAGAGTTGGAGTAAGAAGTTCATGTACGCGGATGACTTTGTACTATTGGCGGAAAATATTGAGAACCTACAGAGGAGTATAAATGCTACAACAAATTAAAATGAAAATAAATATTAGAAAGGGGACAACGATGGTACTAGCCAAAACAAAGGTAGAAGTCAAAGTGTAAATAGCAAATGTACCTGTAAAGAATGTAAATCACTTCAAGTACTCAGGAATAACGATTAACAGCCAGGCCCACATGGAAGCAGAAATAAATAGCAGCAGAATACGTGCAGCAACTAAACTTTTCTATGCTCTCAGCAAAGTGATCACAAACAAACGAGAATTACTCAAGGACACTAAAATAAGAATATTTGGAAGTATAATTGTATCAGTGCTAATGTATGGCAGTGAATCCTGGGCGCTAACAAGCAGACAGAAGGAAAATATTCAAGTCTGCGTAATGAGGTTCTTAGTAGAGTGGAAGATATCACTAAAAGGGATAGGCTCAGAAATGAAGAGATTAGGAACAGGCAAGTGAAGTGGGAAGAACACTTGAAGAAAAGGGGGTCACCTGGGCTTACGCATCGACGATGGCTAGAAACAGTGACGAGTAGAGAAAATTCTGCAGCGCTTGACAGCTGGCAATCCTCTACACTGAAAGGTAGAAGAGGACAGGATTATGTCGTATAAACATTTTTATGAGACCGCTTAGGGCTAGATTTCTTCGCCTGGGACCAGGAGTTTAATTTCCAGTTCCGGAACAGTCGTTTTCTCCCGCAAAGCTATACCATACCAGCGCGATATTCTCCTTAGTAACTTTTCTCACAGAAGTGCGGCTTGAACTTAAATTGTAGATTCTGTATGTCTGCAGTACTTTAAAAATGAGGAATCGGAGATTACATGGTTGCCACGACCGCATTGAGTCATTGTGAGTGGTAGGTAGCAGCATAAAATTTTTATACGCTACATGGTAATGCTGGGTAATCGAATCAACACCAGAATAGACACTTTGGCCAGAAAGCAGGCTGTCAACTGATCTACCACCACATTTAAAATTAGTTGATGGCAACTAGTTTTACGAATAATTACGTTTGACTATTCATGATATGTTATGTTCGCTTGAAATTTGCCGCTTTATATGAATTAATTCCGTTATTTGTTTGCCGCTTCGTAAGAATTAATAACGTTATTTTCATTACAGTCTTATTTTGGGTTACCGTTTCGCTACTTTGTTTTGTCTTTCTAAGTTTGAGTTATGTTGACAGTTCCCTTTTGTAGGCTCAAAATTACCAAAGGTTGTTTTTCTCGGGCGCGACCTTAAACACTTCTCAGAATTCCCCTGTAGCCGCGTCAGCATATCACCTCCCGAAGGCTTTCTTGAAAGTCGCACGTATCCTTTATTCTAGAACTTTTACATCAAATGTCGCAAATATGGCGCAATTTTTGTGGGGGAAGGTGCAGATTCCCGTTGCGTTTTTACGTCAGTCAGTCTTTGACCGTTCCTGGCTCCGGTTTTTCCCAAATTACATCTAAGAGAAGGGCCGTAAATAAATCGAGTGGGCAACAAGCTTGGGTCCGAGACGAACGTTCATGTAGAGCGGTTTTTTCGCGGCACCTGTTAAATTAAGTATCGTACCGAATATTGCTTTAGGCAATTAGTATCATTTCGACAAAGTGGAGTAAAAGTTCTAGAATAAGGGACACGTGCGACTTTCAAGAAAACCTTCGGGAGGCGATATGCTGGCGCGGCTACAGGGGAATTCTGAGAAGTATTTAAGGTCGCGCGCGAGAAAAACAACATTCGGTAATTTTGAGCCTACAAAAGGGAACTATCAACATAACTCAAACTTAGAAAGATAAAACAAAATAGCGAAACGGTAACCCAAAATAAGACTGTAATTAAAATAACGTTACTAATTATTACGAAGCGGTAAACAAATTATGGAATTAATTCATATAAAGCGGCAGATTTGAAGCGAACATAATACATAGGCATACTTGTCTACCACGTACTTCTCCTTAGCGCTAACAGGTACCTACAGCTTAATATCGAATTCAAATGACAGAAACATCAGGGAATGTTTTTGGCATGTAAATCCCATACGTCTGTTAAAAATCATATAAATTCAGAAATTTACTAGCTGTTGTAGCTCTAAATTTGTATTTTACTATTTCGACAGTATCTTTTTTTCTTATTCATTCATGCTACCCCCTCCCCGGAACCGCTTCCGCATTACTTTAGGGGGGTGCGGGCACACTAACCATTCATGCAGCATGCACCCTAAACTTAACTAAGCGAAATGCGGTCGCCCCGGCTGAGATTCGAACGCCCCAGCGGATCGACTACAATTCGCTTGACCTCGAGTGGCAACGAGTTTCCGCACTACTCCATCGAGGCCCCACTTCGACAATATCTGGGAGTCTAAGATAAGACATTCGATTATAATATTGGATATTTTACTGATTACTCAACGAATATTGAGCTTTAAAACGTGTTCAGGCAAATTATTACGCTATTACATTTTGTAGACAATTTTTCCATAATTTTAATATATTTGGGAATTTTCTTACTTCCAAAGATAATTTTTTATTGAGAGATACAGATCTTATGTTTTTAAGTTGTTTTGGCAATCACAATATGAAGCTTTTGTTGCATATACTTTTCTTATTGCATTAAAAGTGACTGTTTTGAAACTAACTTACTTTATATTGACATAACAAAAACAAATTAAAATATTCCACATATGGATACGATTCATGGCTTGCAATTTCTTCTTCTTTTTCCTCTGTGCATAAGCCAAGGAACTGTTAACTACCTGCATTGGGCTAGTTCTATGAGTTCTACTTGTGAGTATTCCGAACAGGAGGCTAGCCTATGACTTCGAAACTTAAAGAGAATTTCCAATAAATTGGCTAACATGTTTGTACACAACCGGGACCGACGGCCTAATGTATACTTAAAGCATATAGTACTATCGGTTCAAGTACTCCTTCGACAGTGTATTTCTCTATAGGTTACGATGCAGTATAATAGTCTAAAAAGTGTGTAAAATCCTAACAATCTAGAACCAATGAGATTACTTAATTTTAAAAACACAAGACTTTTAAAAATCTGTTTTGTGTTGTAGTAATAAAGTCAACAGTATTTTAATATCTTCCATGATAATCTATGGGGACGAAATACTGTACCACAATAGACTTTCCTAAATTAAAATATTTGCGGCACATAGAACAGCAAATACGAAATTTAGTAGTATTTACTTCGTGTGAAAATTTCAATCCACGTTGTTGCACATCACATATTTAGTTGATTGCAGGTTGGAAAGCGGCAGTAATAACTGATAATTATTAAGACAGCTGTTTTTCAAATGACAATTATTCTAATGTAATTGAAATGAACTACAGACATCGATTTCACATTAAAATTTAGAAATGCAATACGATATCGTTTAAGCACTAAAAACAGCTGAACATTAAGGCTGAATTTTCAAGGTGATCTAAAAACACTTAGACGGGCATAAAAAAGAAAAACGGAAAGAAGTAGGAGGAAATGTAATTTTCAGCGAGAGAGAAAGTGTTTATTCTTCGTTCAAGTTTAAACGAATACATAAGCTCCGCTAAATAGCAAAATATTTAGCTTGCAGTCTAATCTGCTCTATGGAAGAGGTGTATAACAATAAAATGCAACATCAGTTTGATAATGCTGATCGTCTTCGGGGAATATGAGAGCGGGGCGGCGGCGGCGGCGTACGCGCGCTCGAGTCTTCGCAACTCTAATACTAATTTAATTTTCACCTTACCCGTGTCCCATATTAAGTTTATTGAATTAACATAACATCTCCTGGAGGGTCTATGGTCATCAAACTAATCAAATTACGTTGTTCATCGTTACAAAATCAATTCGTATACGTAACCGTTCGCAAATTGCATTTCGATGAAAAATAGAGGGCGGATTAGGGCCTCCATTAAAAGGTGGGTTCTCTTTTAATCATTTAATCAAATTTACACAAAAAAATATTTAAAAAATATATTCCAATTGTTATCGTAAACTGCAGCCGATGCACGTCATCAATAAATATGATGATGTCACAACTTTGTAAGTCTATATTTAGTTTCAAGCCAATTTATATTTTTATAGCCCCTGTTTTCAATCTATCAAAATTTGCATTTACGTTTAATTATATTTATTGTAACAAATGGAAATTAAAATAATAATAAATAAAAATAAAAATAAATTATAGAAATCAGGAAAATTTCCAATAAAATAATGAAAAATTTTACTCAAAACTACTAAGTACTAAGTATGACGGCAAACCATGGATCATAGACGCGGAAGAAAGAAGAAAGTTGGAAGCTCTAGGAATGTGCCGTTACAGAATAAAGATGAAGATAAGCTGAACAGGCAGAATAACGAACGAAGAAGTGGTAATAAGAGCTCATACAGATAGCAGACTGTGGAGACATCTGAAGAAGAAGCGACCAGCTACAGTACTCTGCAAATTAGTTGGGACAAACAGGATAATAATTAAATAAAAACAATCTTCTTATAATGAATTTATTTGCTATCTTTCAGTAGTTGTTATGGACTCCGTTTGCTTTGATTATCAATGCCTAAGAGGGTAGAACACCACTTAGCCATTGAGCTACTAGTTTATTACATATCTCCTCCACTCCAAGACCCCTAATTGATACTTGGATTACATTTCGTTGCTCAATCTAGCCAGTTATGTGCATTTAAATTGTGCCACTCTGTCTAGATTGGAGGCATACCTTAATTGCCGCTTCATAAGAATTGGGATTCTATTTTAATGACCATTTCTTTGTTGATTGCAATTTTCACTATTTTTAAATATTTAATTTATGACGAGGCCACTATCGAGCGCTTGACATGTTTGTTAGCAGCGGCCACAATATTTCCGGGGATTCCTTTGTTGGCAGCGCTAGCCTTCTAGAATATTGTGTTTTGAGTTCTTCTGGGAAAACACACGTGTCCATTTCGTTCTAGAACAAATTAGGCTGGGAACTTTGTTTGCAGCGAGGGGAAGTGCAGTAGGCGCTAGGCTCTTGAAACGAAACGACGTTTTTTCTTTTCTGATAACAGGTACATTCGCGTCTCCTCTGTTAAATCAAGTTTTACCGTATCATAGATTTGCCTTAGGCAAAAAGAGGATCTCGACGAAGTCAGATCTGAATAAATATTAGCACTGTTAGCCTGGATACAGAGCAATTAAGTGTAATTGTTCTTTCGATTGATTCGGATGCAAGCGAATTGAACCCGTGAAAGTTCTGCTTCGTTGTTCCACCCGTTTGAACCCCTGAAAGTGGAAGGAAACTAATTCCCAAGGGCGTACCAACAGATGTTTCGTTTCGCAGTTTTCTGAAGAAGTCGTTTACCTTTTTTCCCCGCACCTGACACTACCCCAGACTGTACCTGCATCTGGAAAACAACCCCCAGAATTGTGCCTGCCTTAATCGAAATTCAAGGTTTTCTTGTGTAGGCAAAAACAACCCTTTTTCGCGCTAACTTGCAAAATACCAAGTGACTGAATCCGTTTTTTATGTAACAAGAAGCGACCATCAGTTGCCGATTGTCCTTTTCTTATTACTAATTGTAAAAAGTAATTTTTGTTATATTACGTGATTCTTGTAAACTCCGACGCCACTGGCCACGTAGTTGTTTGAAGAATGTAAATAACGTCCGCCAGCGACGTCGAGCTCTCCCCTTGAACGTTGAAATTAAAAGCCTGTAATATGGAACTATACGAGGATGATTTGACGGGACGTGAGACTCGACTACCAGTGCCCTCTAGCGGTTAAAATGAACATCATTTTCGAGTTCCGCCATCTTTTTTATACTGACAGGTGAAGTTTAGTTGATCTGTGGCGTTCAGTTAAGAAATTACAACGGTTTAAAGACGACGCTTAAATGGAAAATCCTAAAATGGATAAAAACGCTATTCGTGGTGCGATTCAATATTTGTTTTTTAAGAAGCTAAACACGACTGAAATTTTCGCCGATATGCAGCAAACATTGGGTGACAATGCCCTTTCGAAAGCAATGATTTGTCGCTGGGTTGCACAACTTAAACGTGGTGACTTGAGCATTGAAGATGATGAACGACCAGGACCATCAAAAACGGCAAGAACCCCGGAAACAGTCGATCAAGTGCATGATATTGTTTTGATGGATCGAAGAATAAAAATTGACGAGATAGCAGGGATCGTAGGCGTATCAACTGAGCGCATACATCACATTTTGAAGGTAGAATTGGGCATGTCTAAGCTGTCAGCAAGATGGGTGCCGCGCTTGCTGATGCTGATCAAAAACCAGAAAGAATGCGAACATCAAGCGACAATTTGAAGCTGTTTGACAAGAATCAGATTGATTTTCTGCGCCGCTTTGTTACGGTCGATCAAACTTGGATTAATCACTACATTCCCGAATCAAAATGCCAACCTCAATAGTAGAAACATCTTGGCAGTCCTCCGCCGAAGAAGGCGAAGTCGTTTTCATCGGCCGGGAAGGTAATGGCTACGATTTTTTGGGTTTCGAAGGGGATACTTCTCATCGACTATCTGACAAAGGGCCAAACCATCAACTGAACACTTTTGGACCAACTAAATGCAGCAATTGCTGAAAAAAGACTCGGAATGGTCCGAAAAAAAAGTGCTTTTCTGTCATGATAATGCCCCTTCCCATACCAGTCGCATAGTTCGTGAGAAATTGGATCAACTTCGCTTCCAGGTTATCCCCCACCCACCTTACTCGCCAGATCTTGCTCCGAGTGACTTTCACCTATTCCCGAAGCTCAAACTTTTCCTTGCCGGAAAAAAGTTTAAGACGGACGAAGAAGTAATTGTTGCAACGGAGCAATATTTTGACAGCCTTGAAGAAGATCACTACAAAACAGGCATAGTGGCACTTCAGCGTCGCTGGTCCAAGTGTGTTGATGTACGAGGAGAATATGTTAAAAATAAAAAAAAAATAATGCTCTAACTCATGTTTTCATTTCGAGTCTCACGTCCCGTCAAATCATCCTCGTAAAATCACCATTTGCTGTCATTCTTTTGTACTTTTGTAATTTCCAATAATTTAATTATATATCTTTTAAATTTTACAGCCTCTTTTTTTTATTGTGTATTTTGTATTTGTGTGGGCATGAATTTTGCAAGCTTTCTAAACAGGAGGGAGGCACAATAAAGGTGAGTTCGATTCCCGTAAGCTGTCGGCTTCTCGGCCTTCCATGAGAACCTACAATCAGCTGTGATTTGAAAGGTGGCGCCCGCTAATTTTGACCTACTCTGTACACAACCATGAATATCTCCTCCAGTAAGCGATTTCCGCGAACCCCCTTCTCCTCTGAGCTAAGCTGCAGGCCTTTTTCCACCTATCCGGTTGCGGGTCGACGAAAAGCTCGTTTGGCCCGCAACAAGCTTAGCGATCGGCGCCTTCACAATGTCTCACGTGCAATCTATTGGGTTTAGGTCCCGTGAATTTCCTGATCATTCTATACATTTTACTTTTATTAGACAAATGAGTTCTTGGGGAACTTAGAATTTTAAAAAGAGTAAGAATCCGTTGGAATATCTTGCCCCATTTGGAAACGGCTTCTGCACTGTCGGGATTAGCTTCACCTCTAAAACAGACGCATATTTGGTGGTGTTCATCGTTGCTTCAATCGGGAGAAGTGTCTCTGGACCGTAAGCGGCGAAGCACTTCCAAAACACGACCTTAAGCGGGTGTTTCGGGGCTTGCTAGATGTAGCAATTTCAGAGAATTAACTTGACCAAACCCGCGGTAATATTCGACTTGTAACCATAAACATCAAAATGGGTTTCATGAGAGCATATTACATTCTTTCACGGACCCAAAGTCGAGTATCATTTCTTCTTTATTGAGGGTTTTATCAGCTGTTTTTTTACAGGGCGCCTGCCTGGTCCTGCGGCCACATTCCAGGAGTCGACGACGCACAATGGAAGCGCTCACACTGGCTCCATTAGATGCAAGCCCCTTTTGATGCCCTTATTGGTGTTCTTCGAATTTATGACGCCGCTTCTGCTGATTAGAACATCATTCTTCGGTATGGTCTTCCTTTTTCTTCCGCAAGATCCTTTTCGGGAAGTGTCCGCTGACCCCGTCTCTTCATGCGGCTTCACTATCCTTTAAACGCTCGGTTTCTCCAGACCAACTGCACTTACTCTCTCCCGAATCGTTAACTTCGCGTTTTCTTTGAAAATAATTATTTTCGGTTATTTACAGGTGGCGATGTTCATTTTTGAACAAGAACGAAAACAATATCAAAGTAGTAAGAGAACTTATTTCTCACCATGATGTTAGTTTATTTGCAGCACGTTTAAGGAGTTTTTCCGTATATTAATAGCATTTTTCACGTCACTTTTATCCCTTGCCACGTGATTGTTGTAGTACATTTTAAGCTATTTTTAATATAATTTCAATTGTAATAAAAAATATCATAGGACGGAGGGACAGCAAGGTCTTTTTCTTTCTTCTTTAGCCTATAAATCTGTTCGCTGTTGGGCGAAGGTCTTTCCCAATTCTTTCCATTTTTGCCTGTTTTGGGATTTTCTTTGCCAACTTATGTGCTATTATGTAAATGCCATAGAACCACCTTGTTTTAGGTTTATCTACAGATTTCCGGCCAATTCAAATTCTTTTAAAGCATCGCTCATCTGGCACCTTGTAATGTGTTCCACTCGCTGCCATATCAGCTTCGCTATCTTGAAAGCAAGGTAACTTTTGTGGAATACCTAATAAACATGTTTGTTTTTCTGTCGCGTAGGTTCCATGTCTCTTCTGATTTACTACTAGTTTTTTTATCAGTCCTGTTGAAGACCAAGCTATCTGAGACTTATTCCAGCAGCTATTCAAGGCTTTTCCTGCAAGGAACTATAACAGACTATTGTCTATGATAACTATCAAAGGTTCTTCTAAATTGTCAAATAGTTGCTGTTCAAACCATTACAAAAAGTAGTACTGCAAAACAATAATATATAAAACATGTGCTCGGCCCATAACGATATATGCAGCGGAAACAAATAATAACACAAAGGCTACTACACAGCGGCGATAAAAAGACTCAGTGCAAGGAACGGGAAAACTTAATAGAAAGCGCGACGCAAATATTGGAAGCCAGTGATATCGAGTATATAGTACAGTGGATGCGACCAAGAAGAAGATTCTGGAATCACAAGTAACTAGAATGACAGCCGGGAGGATCCTAAAATAAGCTACACAAGGAAAACCAATGGACTGAAGAGTTCGTCACCAGTGATAAATATACAAAATCTTTATATGAAGAAAAAGATGAAGAAAAAAAAAGAAGCAAAGAAAGGAAAAGAACAAAAAGAAGAAGAAAAAATGCAAAAGCATGCCGTAACAAATACACACTTCATTATTAAATTATTTATGTTCTTCCTTGGGATTTTGATTCTTTTAATACTTTTTGTACTACTGTCTTTCCAAGATTTGCCACTAGAACTATTACCAAATAGGTATGTTTGATTGAATACCAAACCTCTGTATCAACCGCAATTACATTGCAAATGTAATTAAGAAAAACATTGATACACGTTAGGTGGCCTAATTCATTAAGAATTCTTTGCGAAGTATCTTCCGTTGAGACTCAATGCATGCCAATATAATACTTAAAAAAGTAGACAATCACATTGGATAGCTTTTTCTTTAAAGAAACAATAGCGAAAAAATAGGGTTACATGTTGTTCTGTAATCATGAACTCGATTGGAAATCGTCGTAAATTTAACACACTCATACTTTTACTTTATGTTTTTGTACATTACATACCCCTTATCGCGAATTTATATTCATTTACTATTCAATTACATTACAAACATGATTATTTATGGCAATCTATCTCTTAAAACTATGTAAAGTTTGATAATTTTAACAATTTCCGATAGACTGCCAACAGAGCTCACCTTTAAATTCAATGTACTTGCAATTTTCTACAAATAGTTCATAAGAACAATATTTTACAGCATTTTATTAATAAGAGATTTATCAATCATCATTCTTAAGCATTCAATGAGACAAGTTTGTCCTCGTTATCATGTTTTCTTTTGAAATAACCTATTGAGGAGTATTGCTATACAATATTTTTTAATAATTCAATGTGTAGACTAACTAGTAATCTGCTCAGGAGCAATAAAATATATGGTGAGTGAATATTTAACTTAATGGGGCGATTAAGATACATAATCTTTAACTTAGTTTGGTGATGTACAATAGGACTAGGTAACTCAAGACAAGGGAGGAGTGGAGCCCTGCGAATACGTACTGTCACCCGAGGTCACAGTGAAATGCGTTCCGATCGGCTGGGTGTTCGAATCCCGGCTGAGGCGACCGTATTTCATTTAGTGTAGTTTAGGGTGCATGTTGCATGAATGTTTAGTATGTAAAGGACGCCCGCACCACCTGAAGTAATGCGAAGGAGGTTCCGGGGAGGAAGGGGGTAGTCGAATGAATGAAAAAGAAAAAAAGGTAAGTCAAGAGGTTTATTACTTCAAACCGATAAATCTGGGCGCTGTTATCAAGGAGGTTGACAGCTAAGGCGTTGGGATTTATTTCTAACCTTGAAAGATATTATTCACTTGCGCACTTAGCTACTTCACGTACAGTGCACATCTAGATTTCACGATGAACGTTATCGTTGCTGACTAACCAGGATGCACTTGTGGTTGTTCGAAAAATTTGAAAACATTGGAGAATCTCTAGATTCGAAATGTTTGCAGAACCGCAACATTGAGTTCCATAGGTTCAGATGGGTTTGAGAATCACTTTATAAATAGTAAGTTCGCTTCAGCTGAGACTTATGACCGCTAAGGCAATTGAGTTTGGAGGACTGCAATCCCAGCTATTTTCCTTTTGTGAGTATGTGCTTCCCCGTAATAAATGTCTATCCAGATGAATTTCTAGATACTAGGCACTATCCTCTTGTGGTATCTGTTGGATATTTAATACTACAGAGGGCAAGCACTTTCATGTAACGCGCATGTCACATATTTGGATTTGGTCTCGTTGTCTCTAATAATTCTTCATTCTTTTAGCCAAGTTTGGACTAGCATCGGTGACCGCTTATCAAGATTTTTAAACAACAAAGGAATTTAACTGGTGTTGTTTTCCGTTTGTGCGTATGTGCTTTCTCCATAATAAACGTTCATCCAGATGAATTGCTAGATATTTGGCACCATTCACTTGTGGCATCTGTTTGGTATTCAATACCACTGGGGGCAAGCATTTTCACGTAACGTGTATGGAACATATGTGGATTTGACTCGTTGGCCCTAATACTTATCCATTTCCTTAGACAAGCTTGGGCTTGAATAGGTGACTTCTGATAAAGATTTGATGTCAGCATAGGAACTTCACTGTTGGCCAATAGTGCTAATTCCCGTTTGGAAGTATGTGCTTCCTCCATGATAAATGTCTATCCAGATGAATTGCTAGACATTTGGCACTATTCACTTGTGGAATCTGTAGGGTATTCAATACCACAGGGGGCAAGCATCCTCACGTAACGTGCATGTAACATATGTGGATTTCGGCTCGTTGGTAGTTTTCAATTTCCTTAGCCTTAGACTTGAATAGGTCTGATAAAGATTTGATGTCAGCATAGGAACTTCACTAGTGGCCAGTAGTGGTGTTTCCCGTTTGGGAACATGTGCTTCCTCCATGATAAATGTCTATCCAGATGAATTGCTAGATACTTGGAACTATCCTCTTGTGGTATCTGTTGGTTATTCAATACCACATTAGGCTGCAAGCTCGTCCACGTTAAGTGCATATAACGTATTGTAACGTGCGATTTCTTGCGCCTGGTTGATTGATATTTAAATTTTCAATACAGCATTTTGGATTGCCTATTTAAGTTTTTGACTAATTCAGAATTGGCCTTGTGGAAGTTTCGTGTCATCTATTCGTGTATTTCCGGTTCAGGAAATGGTGAATTTTGGGTTTTCCGTTTGACATATAAATGTACGAGTTCTCAAAGAAGGTGCACGTGTTTTGAGTTAATTTGGAAGTCGTTTTAAGACTTGGGAAATTTTCCGATTTGAATTTTCAAGACACATTTGGGTAGTTCTTAGGCATCGATAGTGTGATGTGAGTTCCCGGGGAGTTGATCCCAATCTGTGTGCAAATCTTTTGAGAGAGTTTTTTCGCCAGTTAACATCTTTTTGTAAGCATAGAAAATCCAATTTCTCTTGTTTCACTTCTAAGACTATTGAAATTATTTAGGTGAATAGGCTGGAGTTAGAATTGACAGAAATTTCCAGTCATTTGTGAAATATCAAGGAGATCCTGTGGGTTCGAGACGAGTGGACTTATCTGCCGTGCAGCGAACGCATACAACAGGTGTGGATCGAGATAGCTAGATCGCAGGTGTGTCAGCTCCTTTCATATTCAATTTTTACATATAATTGAGAGGATACGAGGGGTTCCGGAAAATTATAGTTAATAGTAAGGAATTGAAGCAAATCTTGTAATTATATACATAAATTAATAACAAGACTAAGTACACTTTAATTAGTGCGAGTTTAAATTCAATTGATTTTGCATTTTCTTAATATTGGTGATATTTTATCGAAATTCTGTTAATAATTGTTAAATCGTCAACAGTATAATTAATTTTCTTTTATAGATTAAAATTCAAATAGCAAGGGGGGATAGTGCGGAAGTTTTAAATCTTGATTAAGAGTGCGCCGATACTAATACCATTATATTGGTATTTTTCCATTTGGGCATTTGGTTCGCGAGGCCTCGAGAAACTTAAAAATACTTAGCGGGGTTGGTCGCGAATATCATTATGGTTGGAAGCGGAATAAATGCTGCGTAGTCTAGTAATAATTTCGCATTATTGCGTTCCCTATATATTTAAGAACTTTGTTTTATTAATTTATTTAACGGAAGGTACTGTTAGCCATGATTGGTTAATTCCTGTTACATCTTTATATATCTTTATTGAATACCTACTTTAATTTCATGTGGCGATGTGTCAAAAAGGTTTATTTGCGTGATTCTTTATATAAATTGAAATTTTGTAATTTATTGTTGAGTTTTATTGTGTCTTGGGTTAAAATAATTTACTTTGGTGACAAATTAAGCAATTACCGAAGCAAGGTAGGTCAGAACTCCAGGAAGGTTCCTGTTTACCTCGTGGTATTTTCAAGGACGAAGGATATTTTAAACAGGTGGCGCCTAGACTTATCAAACCCCCCTTCTTCGACTGTAGCTGGTCGACCATTGTCCTTGATACCTGGGCCTTGCATCGTAAATGGTAGTTTCGGTTGTATTGCTTCTATTTAGTATAACAGACTTTGTCGCCGTCTATTCGATTAGACGTTACAGTATGTGGATTTGGGCTCGTTGACCCTACTAGTGCTCCATTCCTTTAGCCAATCTTGGACTTGAATCGGTGACCTCTGATGAAGATTTGAGGTCAGCATATCAGCTCCACTGGTAGCCAGTAGTGCTGTTTTCATTTGTGAGTATGTGCTTCCTCCGTGATAAATGTCTATCGAGATGAATTGCCAGATACTAGGCACTATCCTCTTGTGGTATCTGTTGGATGTTCAATACCACAGGGAGCAAGCACCTTAACTTTAAATGCATGTAACCTATGTGAATTTGGTCTCGCCGGCCCTATTAATTTTCCATTTCCTTAGCCAAGCTTGGTTTTGAATTAGTGACCTCTGATGAAGATTTGAGGTCGGCAGAGGAATTTCATTGGTGGCCAGTAGTGGTGTTTCCCGTTTGGGACTATGTGCTTCCACCGTGATAAATGTTTATCCAGATGAATTGCTAGATAGTTGGAACTATCCGCTTGTGGTATCTGTTGGGTATTCAATACCTCAGGGGGCAAGCACCTTCATGTTAAGTGCATGTAAAGTATGTGGATTCGGGCTTGTTGGTCCTAATAATTTTCCATTTCCTTAGCCAAGCTTGAGCATAAATTAGTGACCTCTGATGATGACTTAATGTCAGCATACGAACTTCGCTGGTAGCCGGTAGTGCTGTTTTTCTTCTGTGAACATGTACACATATGTATTGCTAGATAATAATAAATGTATGGGATTTTTTCCTTGAGGTTAAACAGATGTCTTTAATGCCAGACATGATGCTACACATGGGATTTTTTCCTTGAGTATAAACAGATGTCTTTAATGCCAGACATGATGCTACACAATATATCATAATTTGTTTAATATTTCCTAAGATATATGGACTTTGTGGTAATATATGATGGTCTAATGTAAGAAAATTGTAGTAAAGCAAAAACTAATTTCTTGTTTCGATTAGTACTTAGTAATCACATTTTGTATTGGTTTATTTTATATTATTTCTATTGCAAATTATTCATCATGTGAACCGATGACGTGTATTACTAGTACCTGCCTTCTAACAACATACATACATAAATTTCCACATGACATTAAAATGTGTAAGCACGGAATAAGTTTTGTTGGACTATACTTAAAATCCGTCTATTAAAAGAAGTAGTTCAATTTCATGTAATTTATGTTTGCGTTTTAGTTATACATACAAATCTTAAACTGAAACATTCTTGTAAGGAATAATAAGTAAAATGCAAATTTCCTTCAGAAAGCTAGGCTTTTAAGATTTATGAAGGGCTGATATGCATCAAAGCTAGTATTTAGAAAAGCTCTAAAAGCACAAAGTTACCTTAAAATTGCTTTTATGTTAGACTCATTCTTAGTTCGTGTCTTGACCTACAGTATCAAGGCAACGTCAACCTTTTCCAGTATGAGGGCGAAACGAAGTTGTTCGAAAAGTTTCTTATTAGCGGCGGAGCAGAGGCGAGAACTAAATAAGCCCGTGTAACTTATTTATCTGGTGTATGTTTGCATTACCTACATTTTGCGTTCTGAATTCTAATTATACTCGGGGTATCGGTTTAATTAAAACGTGGTATCGAATTATAGTAAAATTAGGGAACCGTTCCTTTCGTATTTCTTTTGCACGTTTCCATTTTATTACTTTGCGATAAGACTTTTTCATTAAATCGATTTCTCTTATGTATTTTTCGAGTTCTTTAAATTAGTGAAATTATATGATTGGTATTATATGGAAGTTCTGATCATTAATACAACGCTATAAGTTTTAAAATTAATATTAGTAGGTAAATATGTTGCTATCTACAGATATTCTGGAAACAAAAATTAGAACCACGTTACTTTCTAATGCCACATTCGTAACTCACATGAAATATACTGTATTCTTAAGAGGAGCAAACCTATATAAACTGGGGTGTCACAAGGACCAGTGATAGAGCTGTTCCTAATACTTAATATTTCTACGAAAGCTTTTAATTGGTATGTTTCACTTGCTCTTGGAAGATCTTGAAAGAATGTCTCATTGGTGTTTGATTAGTTTGGTATTATTAAATAAATTTAAATTCTTAGAGTTGTATCCGGAATCTACTAATTCACGTTTATTTCTCAAGTGTATTAGTTTAGTTTGAATGTTTACACTGAATGGAGTCACTTAATATTTTCTTCTATATTTTATAACTTATCGAATGTTTGGTTTTTGAATTAATAAATCATTTTTTAGCCGCTTAAACTTACCGAAAAGACATAGCAACATATACAGAGCAAAAAGAATAAGATTTCTAGGACGACCACGCAAAAGTAGAAAAAATAGAAGCATCAAGAATAAGAGTCCTAGTAGGTAATAAGACTAATCGAAGCTCATAGAAACAAAAAGTGAAGAATATTTACTGGGAATAATATCTCGTTAGTTTGCTGTTGCCTTTTGGGGAAAAGGGGCCGGAAAAATAAAAATTTTTTATGAAAAAATGAACTTCCAAGTCATAGCAAATATTTTCTTAGGATGTTAAAGTAACTTCAGAAGATTAGTTCTACTTTTTTGTAATCTCACATTTATATTAGAGGAAAACGCTTTGCATTGCTGTGATTTCGTATAAAATCTTTAATGATCTCTCCCTTAAGATATCTGTAGTACTTTTGTTTAGGTGAATTTAAGAATACTCATCAAGAATGGTTAAAGAGGTTGTACATCCGTAACTGCAATTCGTTTTTTGGTGTAACTAACTTGGTTCAAGATAACAATAGAGCAGAATTTTCATATATTTCCCTTTCTAAATAAGCATTCCATGGTATACCATTTACGATTACATAAAATAAGCTGACGCCGTGATAGTATCCGAAAACGAAGACAATTTACAGACTTGTTCAAACTTTCTATTTAACAGCCCAGAAGTATAATAGGGAAATACCTGTAGAAGAAACAAACTCTCTAATAGTTTGAAAACAAAGAGAGTAATCGAAAACAAATTGATTGAGCAAACCACGACATGCAAATATCTAGCAATCGAAGTTTCAACCGACAGACAACTATACGCAGAGGTCAAACCACAAATTAACAAATCTGCGAGAGCATCCGGGTATAACATCATATATAACAATCAGAGATGAACACCGGAGCTAAAGTGAAAATATATAGAAGATGTATTCGTCTTATCATGACGTATGCTATGGAAACATGAGCAGATATCTCAGCCGCAAAAAAATTCTTACGCACTGCGAAAATAAAAGTACTGCGACAAATAACAGGTCATACAATTCAGGACAAGGTCAGGAACGAAGACCTAACACAAATATATAATGTACAAGGTGTGGTTCTATGGTCACGAAAATGCCGAAGAAAATGGAACGAGCACATCACGAGAATGCCCAGCAGCAGACTATTCAAAATAGCAAGGGGCAAGAAACCAGAAAACACCAGAGTGTCGGGAAGACCACCGAAGTGATAGGTGGACAGATGGACTTGGACTTGGCATAAGCAGGCCATGGGCCTACTACAAGGAAACGCTGTTTATTATAATGATGATAAAATAAACTTATAAATACATTCATATTCGATATATAAGTACATGTATCAAGACTTTAAGGTATCTGAATATTCAGGAGACTTATAAGGATTTCAGATGGGATCAATGAAAGAGATATTTTGTACTCACGTTGTATCTTTTTTTCAGCTATTCCATATGCAATTATATAGTAAGGAAGAATCTATGGTGGGTTCATTTAAACAACAAAAAATATATAATGTCGATTTTGTGGCTTTTATTTTGGTTCGCCATGTTTCTATTTTGTGCTGGTGATTTTGCAGACTTACGTTACAGCTGGTTTTCATTGAGATGTCTCTATTTCATCTGTACGTCTCGTTAATACAGTGTTTTTCAACATGCTGTATTTCGTAGAAAACCAGTGAGATATCTATAAAGGTAACAATTAGATATCTATGCGGACACCACCAACCGAAACAATCTATTATTATTGTAGTAAGAGCTTTATTCAAGTGTATTGTACACATTAACCAAAGTCTCTGTTCAAAATAAAGAAAACATCTGTTAATTTGCAGATCATATTCAACTTAGTTGGTTATGGTTAAGTACTTATTCTATGGTGGAGTGTTATCTCAAGCCGAATTCGATTTTCCAGATTAACATTTTTATTCGATTCTTCTTTGAGTGCCTTGTCTCTTACGAGACATAGCAATCTTCTTTCCAATGCTTGTCTTGCGCGTTGTTAAAGTACCTACCACAGAAATAGAGGACCTACATCTTAACGATCATTGCCTTGCGCGAGAGAACAGCCGTTAAAATATTTTGTTATAGTACTGGGAATTGAACCTCATACCTTCAAAGTAGAATGATAACGCGCTAACCCACGACCGCCAGTTAATTTACTTATCAAAAAGAAAACTCGAATTATTTGTTTGGACCCCTTTACGATTTTAGCGCTAGTTAAATAATAGTCTTTTGGTAGAGTATATCTATTTAAGCCTAACAAGATCATAGTTTTTAATTGGATTGTGCTCCACCGGCATGTTCAGGTGGTAGGAAATTCCTTGAGTTGTCAAAGAGGTTTTCCCTCGTCTGGTGAATTGTTTTTCAGCGGAAACCTAACACCTATCTACAAGGCGTTTAGCAAATTTAACCGGATTCTCAATGACGTATCTTGTCGAAGAACTATCTTACGTGATTAGAGAAATTACAGTTCTCTGTGATCTTTAATTTTTCTGATGGTTTTCATAACAGACAACCAATTTAGTTAGCGTGCAATTCTTGAGGTAGTCTTACACTTTTTAGTTCTTCAATTTATTTGTTTGGTTCAATTGTTTGGTTTATTACAGTTTTGCCAGTGGCGGTTTAGTGTGATATCATTTTTTGTATAATTTTCTTTTTTTGTAATTTTGAGTGGTGGTTCTATCGCGTTATATAAAATAATTAATTGAGAAATACAAATTGCATCTTCTCGGGGTAGCAAATGTGAATGTTCGAATTCTGCTGTATATTTTAGTTTAATTGCTTAAATTTATTGTTGCTTTTTGTTTGCAAAAAGTAATAAAATATTTTATGTAATGTGTATTAATAAAACCGTACGATTGTAAAAATCGACCTTTGTCCATTACCCAGTCTCATAATTCTTCTTTGAATCCATACCAGTTGTGATTAATTTCTGGCACTTGTTGGTAGAAGTATTAAATTTTCAGTCTATTAAACTGCAGTCTCTAAACCTTCTTAGATGAAGCTGTACAGGTTTGCAGACGACATTATTTACCGTATCAAACGATGTATAACTGACTTCTTCAATAAAGTTAGTTGTAATTAAACAGTGTAAAAAGAAAGTAGTGTCGTAGAAAATATTAGGCGCAAAGGTTGCGAGTAAAATGTCGATGGAAATAAGGTACTACTATTAAGTACATAATTGGATTTGAATTCTGAATTAGTTATATATGCTCTTAGTGCATTATCTGAGTTATGTACTCTTATTTTACTATCAAAGTTATGTGCTCTTAATTTATTATGAGGGCTGTGTAGTCGTACTGTGTGCTTCTATGTAATTAAATGTGTCCTCTTAATTTGTATTGGTATTTGCGTATTCCTACTTTATAGCTGTGTGCTTTGTACCTTGTGTACTTAATTAAATAATAGGCTGGGTATACCTAATTTATTGTGAGAGCTGTGTTTTTATAGTGTAGCTTTGTACTCAGTAATGCTACTCAGTGTGCGTATTAAACAATTAGCTGTGTGGCTCTAACTTGCTGTGGAGATTGTGTTTTCCTATTTTATTATTAGAACTGTTTATACTCAATTAAATACTAAGTGTGTGCTAAGTAACAGTATTATGTGTTTGGAAGTTATTATTTTTGCTGCGTATATGTTGTTGGAGCGTTACAACCACCTGCGTGGTCACACAGATTTCTATAGATATACGAGTTTGTAAGGAGCTGCCTAGGCTGCAATTTCATTGAACTAACCGACCTCAGTGAGTCATCCTTTCATTGTTCAAGTACGTTTATTCATTAATTTAAGATATTACATGTCATTTATATAGCTAGTTAAAATTGGATAGGTGGGCCGTTCTAGGCTGTTGGTCTTTTCAGTGACTGTCTTCCTTGTGGGTGGGTGCTGGATGGTTGTTTGATAGAAGCTGATTTCTGGAAATTTGGTTCCTGATGTGGTGAATTGGGTGTTCACTGATTCTGGGTCTCGTGTTGCGAGTTAGCTGAAAAGTGATAAACTGATTTTTTAGTGTAGTGTTTGCTGCTACCTCTTCTACTAAAGCTAATGAACTGGTCTGAAAGGTCTGCTTATAGTAAGGAAAGGAGAAGCGTCGGAGGGTGTTTGAGTTTCCAGTGGAAGTTTCTGGGGATGCGGTTGACAAGAACAGCGTTTCGGTTTAAGGGTTCGTGGGATGTTCTGAGTGTTTCTAGGGTTATGGGGACGCCGTAGATGAGGGTGTGGGTATTTCCCTTGGAGTTCCAGAAGACGGTCACTGATTGGAGTGGTTTCGATGTGGATGTAGACTTGGATACTGGGATGTGCTCGGTGAAGTCGGAAAATATGACGGAGAATTTGCCTTTTGTATCCTGCGAATTGATGGAGGAGATAAGGTTTGTTAGTGGCATATATAGGAGTTCAATAATCAACTTCACTTTCACAGTATGCAATATGTGTAGTGTGTTTTATAAATGGTACCCTTATATGTAGGAATATGAGTTTGATCGTCAAATTGGTACTCAAAACTAAAAGTATGTTTAAATGATCTTTCTACCAGCTGTTATTGGAGGCTAGAGGCACGGTTTCTTCCATCGCCTTCTACAAGGTTGTATATCTTTCTCCGGAGCATATCGTACAATGTGTATCCACACCATATTTTTTAATGTCAGAACTGGTTGCTTAAACGGTCTCGCTGGAGATAAGAGATTGACCACTGGTAATTTTTGGTAGACAATTATTTTAAGCGTTATTTGAAGGAGTTTAAAATTGTATAGTTGCTAGTAAGAGATATTATTGTTACCAAACTCCTTTTTGGTAAACAGGCAACCCTTTCCTTCAGGAGTTTAATTGGAATTTTGTAGTGGTTAGTCTTCAGTCCTCCTGAATATTTGTTATTTTTCAATTGGTGTCTCTGTGTTTAAATTGTCGCTATACCTTTCATGTATGGCATTTTAAAACATACTTAGGTGCTCCAAGGAACGGCAAATAAAAAAATTCCCATAAAAGACATTTAGGGAAATAAAAATTAAAACATAGAGCACGCCACATAAATTTAAACATTTAACAGCGGAATAACCGGGATAAATCGTCAGTTAGAGAGGGTTTTTACTTCAAATGTACGACCCATACGACCCTAGTACCAGGTAACCAACCGTCGGGATCGTATCATTTACTCGTATCTAACTTAATTTCCCTCCAGACACGCTGTCAGTCCGGCTTGTGCCCTAAACACATTTTAATTTCATTCCCAGAATGCGTGGGAACTGCTTCGCTGCTTTTACTGGCACTTGAATGAAATCATACGTGCGTGATGAAAGTGCGTTTATTTTATAAAATATATGATCGTATCACTTAACTAATTTTGCCGAAATTAACTTTTTATTAGTGCTGCTAATTCTGCTTAATTGCATATAAAAGATTTTCTCAGTGTGCTGTATAGAGAATTATGGAACTTGGATGTTTCAAGAAGTTTTTGAAGCGAAAAAGCTTTAACTGTATTATATTCGTAAATATTCATATCTCCTGGTTTTAGAACGTTGAGGAAGTTTTTAGCTGGTTCTGTTTTATTGTAGTATATCAACAAAGTAAGAATATTTTATGGAATATTAAAATAGTAGGTTTGATCCAAAAAGCAGATGTTTGTAAAATTTAAAACGCTCATTTTAGATTAGATTCTAGATATTACAAGAATCTTGTTTCATTAGGGAGTGACTTCATATTTATAATATAGCATAGGTCAGTCACAATTGCAGCATTCAAAACTTTCAGAATATTAGCTATTTGTTGATAAATTCAAACAATGTAAGCAAGTTAACAACTAAAATAGTTTCAAGTAAAATTTAATTTAATTAAATTTTCTTGCATACTGCAATCCTATTTATCATTTGAATGAAGACTGTAATAAATAATAATAATTGGGCGCCAGGTGACAAATTGAAAACTTGCCTCCAAATATTAACTTAAAAATATACCACGGTGTAGCTCTTGAGCATGATTACTACGTCACAGAAGTCGGTCCTTAACGTTTTGGAATTCTATGAGAAAATGGACATATAAAATGTACAACCAACTACGCAGCGAATTTCAGTTGATTCAACACGTCAGCCGTTACGTGTATTTACCTATAAATGCCTTATAAACTCTTAAACAAATTTCAAACAGTTTTAAAAATTATTTTGTGGTGTTTTCTTCTGTCGTCTGATGCTCTCGTATTTTTCAGCATAGGTATATAATGTTTGGTTTGCCTTATTGAGCAGTATCTTCATCCATATGTAAATATTTTTAGGTCCAACGTTGACCTTCAAAACAGCCCTCAGGTAGCGATGCAGTAGCGTCCCAAAACTCCGACGTGCAGCCGCCAATTCTTCAAACTTCGACTTGGATTAAAATTTCTCGAAATTTACCTTAGTAAGTTTAACTAGCTCACTCTTTATTTAAAGAAACTCATTTATAACTTTAATAAACGTATTTTATTATAATAAACGAAGTAAATTAATTTTTAATTTCAGGAACAAAAAAATGCGTGTAGTCTCACGTAATTCAAAAAAATGCTCTTTTTTTTTTGTTTTATCAACAAAACTCCTTAATAACGGACACAATCTCCTTAACAACAATGCCAAAATTACACAAATATAAGCAAAGGATACTTGGATCAAATTACAAAACAAAATTCACATTTTGACGGGTAAATAATAAATATAGAAATGTTCATATTTTATCGGCGTCACTTTCCAAACAAGTTTTGACTTTATAAACACATTACACAAATCCTAAATCAACCTCTAAAATACACTCTGTACTTCACAATTGTCCAAAACACATTTCCACAAACTGTTCCGATAATGCAGCAAATTCCTTCGTGGCTTAAGAAATATCAGAGCTAAGCTTAAAATTGAGTTCGAGGCAATTTATATTATCTTTCTACATGTGTATCTTTACATATATAAGTTTTTAAATAAGAATATTTAACAGTAATTCTTTTTGTCATATGTTTATATCAAAATACGAGTTTGGCAGTGTTTCCTACCAAGCAAGAAGTTATCTGCGTTATGGTCTGTCCTTTATTATTGGTCAGAAAGAAACCGAATTCTAAGACATGATAATAATGAACGAATATCCTTTAAAAAAATAACATTAACCGAACTAACGAGTCAAAATTCATCACAATATATATACTGTATGGTACTAAAAATGCAACTCTCAGTAAACGTCAATATATTTCAATAATTTAGGTAATAATGTGGCTACAATGGAGCATTAAATAATTAAAATTTCACGCTGATGGGAAAGGTCTACAGCCATCAAATTCTATAACGAGTCATAGTTCCTCTAAAGTTAATGCACTCACCTACTCTGGGAGACATGTTTCGAATGCGATGATCCATATTTTCCCGTGATATGGTGTCCCAAGTAATCACAATCTCATTTTTAAGTTGCTGTAGATACATTCGGGGGAACAGATAATTGCCACAACTTTCTGCCTATAATATCCCATACGTGTTCGGTGGGCGAAAGATCAGGTGACTTCGCTGGCCACGGAAAAACGGTGATATCGGCTTCACAAAGAAACTTTGTAGTGACAGCTGCAGTACGGGTCTGGAAGTATCATGCTGGAAAATAGTGAGCCTCCTCGGGTAAGTGCTTCTTCGCGTTCCGTACAGTATTGAATTTCATGCCCTTTCCACGTCTACGGCGGGCCCTTCCACGTCCACCGTGGGCCCGAAAGCAAAATCATGATTCGTCACTAAACACAACTCAAGATCATTCCTGATCCCATCGGACATGCTCCTAATCCAATCGGACGCGTTCCTGGCACCACTGCAATCGTGCTACTTTATACATTTGGGTCAATGGCAAGATAAGACGCGATTGGTAAGATTGAAGACCAAAAGACCCTATTCTGCGGCAAATTGACCTAACAGGGAGTTGTCCAGTATCAGCCATCCATTCATTGGAAATTGACTTGGTGGTTATGAATCCGCCCATAAGAGCATCTAGGGTATCTCTACAACGTTGTTGTCTCTGTGCTTCCGTGCAGGTTTCCCAACTTTGCCAACCCTAGTATCAATTTCTCGAAGAACCAATCCAGATTCTCGCATTCCAATTATTCGCTCCCGTTCAAAAGGACTTAGTTAGCGAAAATTATCGAGTCTGCTTACATGAGGCATCGCAAAATAATGTTTCAAAGGTAATAACAGCATTAAAATTTACACTACCTATCTTCTTCTTCTTCTTTGCTCAGACGTTTATCCATTTCTGGATGTAGTCCTCCCCTAGACTTTTCCATGCGCCTATACTTAACCTTTTTAAAACAAACGTAATAACAAAAAGTTAATTTTATTTTTAGAAACTCTCGGAACACACTACATGCCTTTTGCAACTAATAATCGTATAATACGTTATCTGTACCTAATTTATTACATAAAAATTATTACAATATAGTGATGTTCACTGGGTGTTGCCTTTTCAATGTCATGCGCTATATATCTTGTATCAAATTAAACAAAATTATCAATCTATACAGAGTGTCACATAAATTGAGATAAAACGCCCCGTACCTTAGCGTTGTTCAGCAGTGCATACTAAATACAAAACAGGTAAAATATTTATTTTTCGTAGACTGGTTTCTTCATACGAGCTTCTTGAAGTTTGAAATTCAAATGCTGCGTATCGTTAGCAACAAAGCTAAACCAATAGACATTATAGATGAAAGTAGTTTTTCATCTATAAACTTACGATATTAACAATAAAAATGAGTTCTGCACAAGTTGCAATTGCAAATTTTTGATCCTAACATTTTGTTGAAAACACGAGATTTAGATATGGCATCAAGGAAAATTTAAGCAAGGCTGATAGTAACTTCTGTTTAATTTAACACTGCTCTTTCGAATTTTACAGTTGTTAAACACATTTTTTTCTTCGTTTTTATAAATTCCGTTTCACTTGCATTAATGGAATACCCTGTTGAGTACACTAGCATCATTTGAATTCTTGGAGAGGTTGGTGGTAATTGTAGTGCAGGCTATATACCGGACGTTATCCAACTAGAAAACATGCAAACCACACAGTTTCTTAACGAACTTATCAACGACTACGAGAGAGAGGAAGTGCTGCTCTAAAATGAGGTGGTGGTGGTAGTCCATTTATGGTAAAACAGTCCAATATTGAAAAAAATGTGTTAGATTTAATTGAATGCGAGTCTACGGGAAACGTACGTGGTATTTCTCACACACATCACACAGATATCAAAGTCGACAGTAAACAGAATAATACACGACAACGGCCTATATCCTTTTCGAAGAACGAAAGGACAACACTTATTTCCGCAGATTTATAATGCACGAATTAGGTACTGCGGATGGTTATTAACTAATATCAGGAAAATCCAGATTTTTGGGCAATATTTCGTGGACAGATTACGCATAATGGAGTGTGTTCGTCTTAATATTGAACATTTTCTACATTTTATAAATGAAGATTTTCAAATACTGGAAAATGTTTGACTGATAATTAGATAAAATGTGTGGTACCAGCGAGATGGTGCTCGAGGGCATTATGGAATCATTGTTCAAGATTGACTTCATATCATTTTCCAGATAGGTTGATTGGTCGTGGGGCTGATATAGCTTGGCCGCGAAGGTCATCTGATCTAACGCCCCTATATTTTTATTTATGGGGCTATCTGAACGATTTGGTGTACCTGACACCAGTTAACAATGTGGACGGTTTAACAAATCGTGTCAACCAAGTAGCTGCAACTTTAAACGAACACATGCTGCAAAAAGTACAAAGTACAATTGCAGGAAGATGTGCAGAGCGTCAAAATGTTGGAGATGGTCATTTTGAACAGTTCCATTAATTTAGAGAAAATTTTAAATTCTGATTTGTTTCTGTCTGCTATTTTTAATCTGTTTTGTTCATAAGTAATTTGTGTTTGGTACTAAAAAGGATTGATAACTTCATTCAGCTGTAGATCAGGCCATTTGGAGACATTAAATAAAATCAATTCTCCCGTGATTCCACCTCATGGTGGTGTGGAAATAAGTTGTCTAATAGCTGATTTGTTTTCAAAAGCATCTACTGGTCTTGATAAAAATAATTATATAAGAAATATTTTTTAATAGTTTTTCACTGTAACTGCAAAAATATGCCAAGCTTCCACATTTTTTCGTGATTCATGTGACGTAACGAGCCTGAGGGAAATATGTATTTTAGCTGTTTCATGTTTAGTATACACTGCTGATCAACGCTACGACGCGTTTTATCGCGAGTTATGGGACACCTTGTATATTAATTTCGTATCCCTTCTATTTGTCTCAAACCTATTACACTCGGCATATATTTGCATGCATTCGTATGTAATATGTATTAAACTAATAGTACCGTTTTTGATGTAAGTAACGACTTGGCTGCATAATTAGAACGCATAAAGCGGCACTGTTATATTCATCATCATCATCATCATCATTGAGAGCCTTTCCGTCCCACTGATGGGCATCGCCTCTTCTCTGCCACATGTTTCTCTTCAGCGCTATGGTAGAAACACGGGGGCCCTACAGTTTAACGTCGAATCCGATCGACAGAAATTCCAGAGAAAGTTATTAGCATTAAGATCCCACGGTTGCAAGCCGGATTGGGAAATTGTGTGAGGTGGGTTGCAGACAAGATTTTTATAAATTTGTAAAGTACTGCTTAGGTTTCGAACCCAAGCCAGAATCGACGTTTTACTCAGAAAGCGAGCGCTCTACCAACTGAGCTACCACCACACACTGTTATATTAGCAAACCAATATTCGTGGCTGCCTTAGTATAGGTTAGACTAAAATAAGCATTTGTAGGATTGACTTGCAATTACGCGTATTTACACGCACGTACGTAACTTACCTCTAAATATTATAGTATGTATTACATTTGGGTGTATAACACGATAACATTTATTCTTAAGCAACTTCAAGCTGCTAAACCATTTAGTTTTAGATTAGGTATATGTACTACTTTAACAACTAATTTTTCTTCTTTTTATGTTTTATCTGTGCGACAAAACGATTTTTTAAATTTTTTAATACAGAGACCTTGTAAAGTATAAGAGATGAAGATTAAGTAAGTAATGTAGCAGCAAACTTCTCTCTTCCGAGAATTATAATATGCTGATTCCAGTTGTACTATGGAAATAAAATGTAATTTAGTTATGTCTACAGTATGGAAACTTTAACTGGAATAATTTCGGTAACTTGGATATACAGTATTTCTGTAAAAATTCTTAAATACGTTAATGTTATTTCTTCTCTGGTTACATTTTTTTAGCAGCCATCTTCTTAGTTAATCTTCACCTGAGAGGTTGCATCCACCCCTAACGTTTTTTTGTCGAATATAATGATATGCCAAGCGACACGTCATTTAAATAGGTTACATGTTAAAAAGGAATAAATCGTACGATTAAATTTAAAAGCGGTTTAATGTAAAAGATGTTCACCATGTCTTTCTTGGCACAATCGGCGTGGCGAGTAAATAGTTGTCAACCATGAAGACCCTCGAGCAAATGGCAAGTGAGCAAACGGCAAGTGAGCAAACGGTAGCGAGTAAATTTCGTTGAGCAAAGGGTGGCGAGCAAGTAGGCGGATACCGTAGCTAAAAGTTCTTTGTCGCTAAGTGTTCTGATTTGACTAGCTATTAATAATTCCTTGAATCTGCTATGGTGTACGCTTATTTGTTCGCCACAATATGCTCACCGCTATTTAATCACTCGCCTGCCACTTGTGCGCGGGTCTCTATGTTCGGCAACTATTTATTCGCCAAGCCGATACTCGCGGGACAGATACCAGGCATTATTAATTTTTAAGATAAAATATTATTTATAGGCGGTATATGCATTTAGTAATTTTATATTCCTCAAAGGAATATTGATAGTCGAAGCAGTCTTGTCTGTTCTAGTATTTAAATTCGTATTGAGTAAAACCTATTTTTCTTGTTTATTAATGTCTATTAAATTAAATAAAGGGATATTCTGCATTTTAAGTCTTCAGAAATTTTAATAAAGAGTTATTCAGTCAGACCACCTCCATAAACGAATAGTTTCTTAAGTTTCTACAGCAACCGAGGTGGTTTAAATTATGAATCTAAATGTATGCTAAATTATGTTAGAAAGGCAGGTGTCTAATAGAGTTTTTCTGAGTTGGTGTACGTATACTTAGTACTGCGAGCAATTTGGCTATCGAGCGAACGACCGACGAGCAACTGTCTTGGCGAGCATCTTTCGAAGTAAGCAATTGCGCAATTGGTGGTGAGCAAACGGCGGCGAGCAAGTAGTAGCGAGCAGATTACCTAGAACCGTCTGCTATAAACACACAATTTTAAGTTAGTAAATAGAAGATGATCTTATTAAATTTATAACGAAATAATTTTACTATTATCCTTTTTTGCTGATTTGCACTTACTATAAGAAAATGGTTTAGTAGACATCCCGAACTAACATATCGTCCAGCTTATTCCGCGTTTGTTGTGCTTTAGTCTAAAAGTCATAAAAGCCTTCTGTCAGATAGGACGTAAATCCGTAGGTCCCATTCCACTGCGATGTGTTAAAAATCACTACTGGGATTGGAGCGACTCCAGGCAAAATTCATGGTTAGGGTGTATAATAGCCAATAATGGTTGCAGTGCAAACCGCGTCCTAGATCGCTGGATCAAAATTCAAATATACTACAAAATGCTATGCGAAAACGTTTCCACCTACAACATTGTTATTTGTAAAAATTAGCCTATTCAGCATCAGACGAAACAGAAATGAGACTTCTTTGCACTGATGCTATTGAGGTCTTTATTCCTTATTTAAAACAAAAAACAAAGTTGATGACATTATGTCGAAAATTGCAAGAAGATATATAACAGAAGTTTGTCGAATTTTGATGTGCATTCATGTAGTTCTTGGAGTTTTGTATAATTTCTCTCCTTTAATTGTATCCTTTGCTGGTTGATTTTATGGAACATAGTATGATATTTAATGCAGAAGTGTTTGGTGAGTACTTAGGAAAGTTGAAAAGGGCGATTAAGAACAAAAGGCGAGGGTTGCCGACCTCTGGAGTCGTGCTTTTGCACCATACGCCCGACTGCACGTGGTGGCAAATCATTGAGCAATTCAGTTGGACAATTTTTAATTATTCCCCATACAGCCTCGACTTTGCACCGAATGGCAATCTCTGTTCCTTCATCTTAAAAATTCCTTAAGATCATGTGGCCGTTTTCTCGACGATGACGACCTCAAAACGGCGGCTATAAAAGTGGTTTTCGTCACAAGGGGCAACTTTGTTATACAAAGGTATACATAAACCTGTACCACGATATGGTACGTGTTTAAATTCGAATGGTGAATATGTAGAGAAATAATTTAGGAGTGTATTTATTGTGTACCTGCGTTGGAATGAACAAGGGGTAATAATGCTGTTGTCCAATGCGTGATGTTCACATTACCACATGCCATGAATTTGGTACGCAACACGTTGGTGTGAGAGCATGGATGTGGGAGCCCTGATCTTCCGCCTTGTAGGTCAAACTCTTTCCTGGTGTGTAGAGCCTATTATGTTCATTTGATTTTGTGCCACTCTGTCTGGATTGGAGTCATACTGTAATTGCCGCTTCATAGGAATTAAAATTCTATTTTAATTACTATCTTCTTATGTCGATTACAGTTTTCGTTATTTTTCTTTTAACATTGAGTTGTGGAGGCCAATTTCGCATAGCCTTGAAGTTTACCTTTGTAGGCTAGATTTGCCGATTAATGTTTTATCTGCACCTGACCCTGGACGCTTTCTGTCAATTTGTGTATCAGATCTTTCCAGAACCATTTCATCATATTTCTCAAGGTGGTGTAATATTTTTGAACAACGCATGTTCATGTAGCATTTGGTTCCTCAATCGATCTTACATCTTCGCCGACGCCGGTCTAACCAATTCCATCTACGGGGGCCGTTAAGAAATTAATAAATTAAGTACAGCAGGGTCGGCTTATGTTTCCGGTGGGCATCCATCGCGTGTATTTTCGTATCGTTGCTTCACCGTGGAGTGAACAGAATATCGACAAGTGTCGGATTTAAAAGAAAACACGCTGGAATTTTTATCCCTGGAAAGGCAATTCATTGCGAACTTGCGGATCCCCTTTGGCGGATTATTATCGAGCTCATTTGTTGTTCCTGTACATGTGCCGTTGCTGCGACGAACTACGAAGATTGTGCAGCAAGTGTTTCATCCCAAAGTTTCCTGAAGAAGTCGTGGACTTTTTTTCCCGGACCTGAATGTACCTCAGACTGTACCTGCATCTGGAAATCAATCCCCAGAATTGTACCTGCCTTCACTGGAAGTCAAGGTAAAGAACCTAGTTTTCTTGGGTGGCGAAAAAACCCTTTTACGCGTTAACTTGCAGAATTCTAAGTGACTGAACCCTTTTTTTTTTGTATGTAACAAGAAGCAACCATCAGTCGCCGATTGTCCCTTTCTTTTGTATTACTAAATGTAGAGAGTAATTATATATATTGTGCTATTCGTGTAAACTCCGACACCATTGTCCACGTAGTCGTTTGGACAATTTAAATAACGTACGCCAGCGACGGCGAACCCCTCTTCTTGAGCGTTCAAATTAACTATTTGTAATATAGAGCTATTAATTATCATTTGCCGTCATTTTTGTATTGTCATTTCCAGTCGTTTAATTATATGTGTTTTAAAATTCATTACATCTTTTATTATTTTGTATTTGTATTTGTGTGTGCACGAATTTTGCAAGCTTTCTGAACAGGAGGGAGGCACAATAAAGGTGAGTTCGATTCCCGTAAGCTGTCGGCTTCTCGGCCTTCCACGAGAACCTACAATCAGCTGTGATTTGGAATATGGCGCCCGCTAATTTTGACCCACTCTGTACACAACCAGGAAGATTTCCTCCCGTAAGCGATTTCCGTGAACCCCCCCTTCTCCTCTGAGTTAAGCTGTAAGCCATTTTCCACCTATCCGGTTGCGGGTCGATGAAGAAGCTCGTTTGGCCCATAAGAAGCCTCACCGTTGGTACTATTTATTTAAAATGTAAGCATAATTAATTTGATTACAACTTTATATTTTTGTGTTACGGCCGATCGGCCATTAATTTCCGAATAAGCCTCGTATAAACAGAAATTTTTCATAGCACATATTTGTTTTGGTAGTATATTAGCATTACTACGTCTTATGCTTCATTCATTAATATATGAAGTGTACTATTTTGTATATTTTCAATTTATGTATCAGAGGAAGGTGTTATAATATAGAGCAAAAAGACCGATTCGTCCGTCCAATCAAAATACGTTAGCATATTTTGGAAGCTTTTAGACTATAAACCACAAATTACAAGCCATTTTTCGGTGAAATTAACGCTATTGAAAGTCTTAGCGTGTAAAATAGCGGCACCTCCCCAATATAAATTCTATATCATTATTCATGTCATCATCCATCAAAAAATATCGAACAGCCGTCGATTAGTGTGCCATGCTCGGGCTATTAGTGCTGAAATATGGCCGAGGGTGGAGCCGCCACTTTATTTCTTTAATAGAACAAATTCTGCTTTGTGTCGGTTCGAATCTGAACCTATACAAAATTAAACTTGTTTGAATGGCGAAATCACTTCGAGAAAAGTTAGTTTGGGTTTGGAAGTTTGTCAAACGCCTGTTGAAGTGCGCAATTATGAGTATTCATTCAAAAATACATTACACCAAGCCACCTTCGTGTATTGTATAAAGTTTGCTAGAATTTCTTGAGTCATTCGTACTCTCGCGTTACGTGTTCTGAATAAAGTCGAACGCCCCCCGGGGACTGGACGCCAGAAAATTCCGCTCTTTTTCGGCGTGTCATGTCTGAGCGGTGTCATTACGCAGAGGGCGCAGCTCGAGAAAAGTTTGATTTGAAATCGAGATGATTGGAAATCCATCACCTAATGGCCGCCACCCGCTACCCGTCGTTCTGTCAAGACGCAGAATGAAAAATGATTCTAAGATTAGTTCGTGTGAAATACTTTTGCACTTTAAAAATGTTTACTGAAATCCTAGCGCGGGGCCTTATTCGGAATACCTTTGAGATCGACATTTTCTCCGGTGAAATATTCCAATATTACTTTTGTATAGTTTTGATTATTTATAGGAGAAATAAGATTTTTATAAATGGTTTACTAAAAGGACAGAAAGAAAGCAAAACTATATAATCTCTATAAACAGCAAGCCCTGGTGTTTTCAATAATAATTTGCTTTTCAGGTTGAGGTTAATCTATTGGAAATTAAAGTTTTTATAATTGTTGCTTTTACTATAATGGAGCAGCACGCAAAACTTATCATACAATCAATCAGTAAAAATAGTTCGCATGGAATTTTCCATACTTCAAATCGTTTCTACTTATTTAAGAAAGTATATTTTGTTTATCAATGTTGCAATATTTCTTCAGACTACATCAGTTGCATGTAGGTCTGTGCATATTAATTGATTAATCAAATATTAAAACTTCAATAATTGTTCTAAATAATCGATTAGCCTACTATTTTGTTTCTTATTGATCGACTACTTCCAAAGTCGATTAAAAAATTATTCGATTAATAGATAGCTCTGTGGTCATAAATTATAATATCCCAGGCATGATCTTTAGCAATCTTGGCCTTTGTCCAACAGAACCTGAAAAGAGAATTCTTGACTCAGCATATCTACATATTATGCATAGACACTTAGGCGCCATTAAAAGCTCTTAGTTCTCCAAGATCAGCTCAATGTTGGTAACGAGTTGCCAAATATTGATAAGTCTAGATTCGTGTAACTGGGTCAAACTGCTATGGGTCTCCGGATATAGTAAGATACTCGTATAAGGGAATGAAGAGCCCGACGTTCTGGCGAAATCTGGCTTGGGGACGACATTGATGGAATCAGAGCCAGCTCTACAACCCTCTCACGCAATCTTGCAGTAAGAAATCAAGAGCTGGAGGATGCTTAATTCTCCACTCTTTTGGGTATTACAAGAAGAATTGCAGTAAGCGAAACTACTCATGAAGAGACCTTCTCCCTGAAGCAACCAAAACGAACCGTATGGTAATTAGTTTGCTGATGGGACATGGTCATCCACAGAAGCATTTGCACACATACATATATGTAAGAAGTGTGGGAATGAAGAAGAGACTTCCATTTATATTGTATATCGGTAAAACGTATTTCTGGTACTGAGATATAGTTAAGCTTTCTGGCTGTCTTAAAGTAGCGTGTTTAGCGCTTGGGAGAACAATAACCCGATTAGCAAGGTGCTGGTCGTCGTACAAGCATCTGCCTTTTCGATTATATCAGGTAACTTCCTGGACGGCATGCATAATAGGCTACTCTTATTGTCCAGAAGAAAAATGCCCCATGTCATATACCAAAACTAGTTAAATCGTGGATGACAACTAACAAAATCGAGAAGATGGACTGTTTCGCACGGTTTTCTGCTCTGAAACCAATAGAGAACCTGTGGCAAAAGCTATCAAATATTATATTTGAACGAAAACCCACCCAAAACAGAATTAATCGAATATTTGAAGAGACCAAGCTCAGTGATTATCTACAGCCGCGTAATACAACCAAGGCAGTTTAATTTCCCCTAATCATAGCCAAGCTTAATGACTAAGTAATCTGTTCAAAGGGAATTTTAGGTCAGCTTTAAATGAGAACCTAAGAGCAACACACTGACTGAAGCGTAGTACTATCTTACCTTCCTGGTAATGCTGGGCAAAATTAACAGCTGTACCTGCTACCTTCCTAAGGGCGTCGTAACGTTGTAGAGGGCGACGTTAGGGGAAAATTACTCTAAATTTGAATAATATGTTAATTATATAATGTTCAAGGGTTTTATTTCAATTTACATTGCATACATTGTTTAATTCCAAATAATTATGTGATTGTAACGTTTGTCCGGTTTTCACTTAAATTTGGAGGATGGTTAAATTCACCTAACCATTTTTCTTATCCCGAAAGTTATGCTGGAATGTGCATTGTTGATTCAGAATTGTTGGAAGCATTTCCAGGAATGGTGCCATGATTTGCTTGGAACAGCATCACAAAAAAAGTCGAAGATAGAACTTTGAGATGTGCAAGCGTTCTTGGGGATTAGCTAAGTTAGGGTTGGGGTTAATAGTTGTTTCGGTAAATTTAAGGTCCTACCGTTTCTCGTAAAGTAAAATCGACAATAAGTTGGATTAAACACATACAATATTCACTAACTTAGTGGAGAATATCGTGTGGTTTCTAGATTCGTTTTGCACGATAGAAACTAACCCCGTTAGCCGTCTTCCACCCAGGGAGGTTCATCAAATAAAAAGCAACTTCCTTAAGCTTTCTGCAATTGTTTCGTCGATATAAGGTAAAAACCATGCACAGTTATTAGTGGAAACTGTTAGCAGTGATTTCTTATTTTCAAAGTGCTTCGATTTGAGGAAAATAGATTTAGCCGTCTTATAAATAAAGCAAACCCCCTTGCTAATTTTTTGGTCATTTAATAACTAATTGTAGTTTTTCTGTGAACTCAACCGATATTGGCCACAAAGATTTTTTCTTTTAACTTACAGTAAATATAGTGGCCAGGAGCTGCGTGAGCCATAAAAAAACTCACCCTTCCTTTATATTTAATTTGTAGCTACACCGACTCTAGTATTTGTTTGATTATTTTGTCGTGTAATTGTATAAACCTTTTCATTTAATGTATACATCTATTGTTTAATAATTTATAGGTACCTTGTTATTTTTGTGAATTTGCATTTTTGCTTGTATTTTGTACGAAATATTCAGTTAAGGAGGATATGTTTCTTCCTTGGGGTAGGTTTCATTCCACGTAAGGTATTTCTACTTCTTCATGTGAATCTTCATTTAGCTGTGACTTGAAAGGATGGCACCCACTTATTTTGACTTACAGTGTACATTGTATAGTACATGCAATCTTATAAGAACAAATCTACATGAGGCTGCTTAAAAGCTCCTGATAGATTATCAGCGACAACAACGAGCAGGTACATATTCAAGTAAATTTAAAAATAGTGAGTAGCAGTGAAAGTTTAATATTTGGGTGGCCGTCATTATGGACCTGTTTTCTTCTTAAATCTAACTAGCTGGGCGGGCGGTATTGTCATCAGGGATTACAAATAATCTTACAAAAGATTACAAGTTTGGGGTAAAGTCAACATTTGCTTTTATAAGATTGCAAGTATTATAACAATCGAGCCTTTCTTTCTGTAAGCGTTTTTTGCCAACCCTCCCTCCTCCCTGTGCTAGCCGAAGCGCCTTTTCCATCGGGTTTTCTACGGACTGACGAAAGTGATTGTTTGGACCACGACATTATATTATAGTGATAGCCTCTATTTGTATACAGAAGTGAATGTAGTTCGTTAAAACTTCAATTACCCTTAATTATTTAAATAATACCGTATTATTTACAAGATACTGTTTTGCACATAAAATAGAATTCTTGCTATATTAGTTAAATTATGAACAAATAAAACTCAATTACAAGTAAACCCACTCACGGTGTCATGTCATGTCTTTCTTGAACCAAAAATTAGATTTTTGAACGTAATATTGTAAATTGTAATTTCAAAAATGCAGTTGAAAGCCCCGTGGGCAACTTTCAGGATAGCTCCTCTTTCTACCAACAAAGTAATATGCAACAAAATTGCATAACGCAGTCACACGTACCTAACAAAAATAAAAAAAAAAGTAAAGTGGCGTAGACTGACGTTTTATCACGTAAGACATGTAATAATTCGCGTACTGTCACACTAAAGTTGAAGATACAGGAGCGCAATAAACATTTATATTATTATCTGTGTAGGTACATATACGGGGCTTATTCAGAAAGAAATGCCGTTTAAATATTTGTGCCGAACGAGGTGCGTAATCAATTTAGTGCATTGTGGGAGTGTTTCAGTAGGTAATGAGCTAGCCACAGGTCACTTTACCGTAGTTCTGTCATTGTGAAGTGCGGGCTGTGCTTTGTTGCCTCCCCGCAAAGAACCAATGCGCGAAGTTTATGGTCAAGACATCATGAGTGAAAAGAAGATTAAATATTGGTGTAGGAATTTCAGAAACAGCTAAACAAACGTTCACGATGAGGAACGAAGTGGGAGACTGTTTCTTATCAATGACGATCTTGTGGAAAAGGTAAACAAGAAAATTTGGGAAGATCGGCATTTCTCGATTTCGGAAATTGCTTAAAATTTTCCTCAAATTTCACGGAAGGTAGTGTATGATAGAATTGCCACGAACAGGCTACAAAACCTCAAACTTTGTGCAAGGTGTGTGCCAAAGATGTTGACGGATGTTCGTAAACACCAGCGAATTGTTTCTGGATTGGCTTTCCTGCATCGCTACAAAACTAACGGTGATGAGTATCTGAATAACATTGTGTCGAGAACTGGATTTGATGCACAATCCTAAACCTAAGCCACAATCAATGTAGTGTGGAAACAGGCGAGTTTTTCCGAAGCTGGAGAGGTCTAACAAACTTTCTTTAGCCAAAAGCTTAAGACTACTGTTTTAGTGGCAAAAAAGGCATAATGTTGGTTAATTTTCTGGATCGTGGTATGAAAATTAATGCAGAAGTATATGGTCAGACCTTAAGGATATTGAGAAGGGCGATTCAGAAGAATATACTACAACTGCCGACTACTGAAATCGTGCTTTTACACGATATTAATCATCTCCAAGCGGCGGCTCGCATTGTGCTACTCATTGAGGAATTGAGTTGGGAAAATTTTAACTATCCTCCAGGCAGTCCCGACTTAGTTCCGAGTGGCTGTTTATCCTAAGAATTTTATAAGAACCCGCGACCGTTTTATCGACGACTTCAAAACAACCATACAAAAGTGGTTTCAATATCGATAACTAGTTTAGGGGTGAATCTAAGTTTTTAAAATAATGATTTTTTTTCAATATTACGTTTTTCGATTACGGAAGGAGGAACAGGAACAAACTAGTAAAGAAAGTTACACAGGGAAGTCCGTCTGATGGAAGAAGAGAAAGAAAGGTAGATCCCCAAACATGATGGAAGGAATGTTAAACTTCTACATCTGAGGAAATACAATAGACATTAAAAATTGTATTTTAAACAGGCTTATAACCTACTTAATAAGAATAATAAGAAGAAAAGATTAGGGCCGAGCCGCCCATTCCTTTTGAATTATCCTCGTATATCTTGTTATATTTACGAGAACCTTCTCACCTAACCAAAGTTAACCGTCAGTGTACACAGCGTGGTCCTTTCTTAACCTGAAAAGATAACCTACCCGGAGTAACTGATAGGCGGGCTGTGTACATCCGTAGTGGTTAACAAAACTACAGTATCCGTTACGTTCAACTTAAAGTTGAGAAATAGTTATTTTAAATAGTTAACTTTATCGCATCCAAAAAGGTTGACTTTCGACTACCTTCTGATTAGCTGCATATCTTTAAAGCGACCTATAGTGGTTAGTTTTCGGTACTATGCTGTATAACAGGATTTAAAAGTTAACACAGTTCGATATCGAGTCTGTTCCTATGTGCACGTATATATTGGACCTAGTGATAATGTTATCTGCCAGTGCCAAATGCGAGTTCAACAGCTGAATGAATTGAAAATAACAACATAAGGTAGAGTTCCTTCTAAACAATCTATTTTTAATCCTCCAAAATTCCTCATCCGTATTTCTAAAATAATATTACATAGGAAAATTACATATTCTACTAAATATAATCATCTACGTAAGTCAAATAACACCGCTGACTACAGCGGCGTATTAAATATAATCAAACGCCGCTGACTACAGCGGCATATTAAACCTAATCAAATCAAAATGGATCCATCAACATCACAAGCAGAAATGAATGAAACTACTACATCAGGCGCCGACCAAAACCAAACATTTGCAAGAGACGCGAGTAAAGAAGTCTTTTCCACCTTTCCGAATAAAGAACAGGCAATACTAATGAATTCAGTAGAAGGCTTAAAAATAAAAGACTACATTATCAGTATAGGTAACATTGTAGGACCCAAACATGTTCTATTTGCTTCGCGAATATCCAATAATCGAGTTTGTATCTATTTACAAACAAAAGAAATAGTAGACTATATAATAAAAAATCACACAACCGTCCTTATTGCCCTTCAATCCCACATAACATTATTGAAGAACATTTAAAACAAGTTGGAGTAACTTTAGTATCTCCCATAAACTTTCTTCGAGTCGGAATTCAAGAAGTAGAATACGCCCACGTTTTAAGTTTTAGAAGACAAGTCTACATTTCATCTAACGAAAACCAAATTGTACCAGATTAAATAAATATGAAGAAGTCGACTATAGGATATTCATTACCGAAGATAACATCACATGTTTTATATGCAAGAAAATGGGACACAATAGTAATCAGTGTACAAAAATTCAAATTCAGAAATGATAAACCTTAACACATATCAAATAAAACGAACTGCATCTCACTTTACCTCAGACACAGAAAATGCAACAAATGATAACATAATAATCTCTAATACAGATAATACAAATCATACAACA
>JABXWE010004026.1:0-12108 GCA_014611495.1 Limonius californicus
TGCTAAATGTGCATAGCTTGCTAGATTCGTTATCTAATTTTATTTGATAAAAGCCATCTTTCAAGTCAAAGACACAGAAATATTTTTTATTGGATAATTTTGGGCTAATTTCCTCAAGCGTGGGAATTTGATAAAATTCTCTAACTATATGCTTATTTAATTCAACGGGATCTATACAAATTCTTAAAGATTTGTTTGGTTTCTCTACGATAACCATATTGTGTATCCATTCACTAGCTTCTTCAGCTGGTACAATTATTTGCTTCTCTTGCAACAATTTTAAAGTTTCTAATACTTTATCTTTTATTTTTAAAGGTATCCTTCTAGGTGGTACTGCTTTAGGAATTGCATTTTGTCTAATTTTTATTTTACATTCGTCAGGGAATACACCCAACCCTGTGAAAACATCACTATTTTCTTTTATGAATTGTGATTTTTTATCGTTTTCTTTATTTACAACATCAACTCTATTAATTAAATCAAGTTCAATGCATGTACTTAATCCTAAGATAGGTATACTCTTCTCTAGGTCCACTACAACAAATATTACATCTGCTTGTTTTTGACTGGTTTTTACTTTGGTTTCAATTAAACCTATAGGACTTATTTTAAACGCTCCAAAACTTTCTAGTTTCATGTCTGCTTTTTGCATTTGTTTTTCCCACTTAAATTTTTTAACTAAGTGATACGGTAATATGTTTGCTTGCGCACCACTATCTATTTTACAGTTTATGGTTTTACCTTGAACATTAATTTCCTTATACCAATCTAGCTTATTTACTACAAGTTTATCTAAATAACTAACCGTATTTACATCAAAATCATTATTTTTGCTCTCCTCTACTACCTCGTACGTTTTCTTTACAGCTTGTTTATTTTTTCCAGCAAAGGATTTACACATACTCGCAAAATGATTAGGTTTATTACATTTTAAGCATGTTTTTCCAAGAGCTACACAGGTTTTATTAGGGTGGTATATTCCACACTTTTGACACACATTTTTATTATAACCTTTAATATGGATATACAACAGCAAGAGAAGCAGGAATATCAGAATCATCTGTTTTTAAAAAATCCTTCATAAAGATTTGTGAATGAGCAAGTTATCAGCACGGTGGATTCCCAGGCTGCTAAATCCTGAACAAAAATTGTGTAGGCGACAAATATGCGAGGATAATTTGGAAGCTTTATTCCAAGATGAGGGCTTCTTCTTTAAAATTGTAACTGGGGATGAGACCTGGGTACATCATAGAGATTCACCGACGAAAAACAAGAGTCTATGCAATTGCTTCATAAGGGTTCTCCACCAACCAAGAAGGCGAAGATGCATTCTCAGTGGGAAAAGTGATGGCAACAGTTTTCTAGGATGCTGAAGGGATTTTATGGGTCTAGCATATGCCGAAAAAGTCTACAATAACGGGGAATGTCTACAAAGAAACATTAATCAAATTGAAAGCAGCTATACGCTAGAAAAGACCTCACAATTTTGCCCAGAAAACTGTGTTTCTGCACGACAACTGCAGGGTGCATAAAGCACGAATCGTTAAAGAAGCAGTTGATGTGGCTTTGAGGAATTACAATATCCACCATACAGTTCCGACCTCGCCCCCTGACTATTATCTCTTTCCAAAATTCAAAAAATACTTGAGAGGGTGTAGCTTTTTGTCGAATGAGGACTGGAAAAACTCTGTGGAGTAGTATTTTGCAGAGTTATCAAAAGAATTGTTTTTCGGAGATATAACGTTATTAGAAAAACGTTGGAATGACTGTGTAAGCATTAATGATTCTTATGTTGAAAAATAAAATTTTGTTTGTTCTCCAACTTGTTTCCTTCATACTTGGGTACAAGCAAATTTAGTAGGAAACTTAGCTAGCAATTAAAACACAATAATATAGGAAAGATCTGACAATTTATTTAAACAAAGTAATTTAAAAATATATAAAATTATCATTGGCACAGCAAGTTTAGTTAGCAATTTAAACACAATTATATAGAAAAAAACTGTCAATTTATTTAAACAAAATGTACATTAAAAATGTATAAAACTATTATTGGCCCAGTAAAATTAATTAGCAATTTAAACACAATTATTGAAAGAACTGTAAATTTATTTAAACAAAATGTACGTTAAAAATGTATAAAACTATCATTGGGCCACCAAATTCAGCAGTAATTTAGCAAGAGTTCGTGTGCACAAATCCAAGGGAGTCTGCCCATCTTTATTTAATAGGCCTGAGTCTGCACCATTCTGAACTAGCAATTTTGCTTCTTCTTGACGGTCTTCTTCACATGCCAAGTGCAAGGGTGAATTAAGATAATAATCTCGGCAGTCAATCTTCAATTTTTCTTTATAATTTAGTAACAATTTAACTATGGCTAAATTGCCTTTGGATGCTGCACGATGCAGTGGAGTGGCACCTCTAATATCAGCTATGTTTATATCTGCATTGGATTCTAATAATTTCACTGCAATCTAAAATTGAAAAAACGGTACCAGCAGAAAGAACTATTTTGTTTTCTAACTTCATATACAATTGCTGTTTCACATTGTGAGCATTAACGTGTCAAATAAATCAATTTAGAGAACTAATCTATTATCAGTAAATTATGTTTATTACTACCTCCAACCATCCTTTTGAGCATGCATACTGCAGTGCAGAATGTCCCTGATTAGTTTTATGATTGACATCGGCTCCTCTGCCTATGAGAATTTTTACTACTTCATTTCTGCCAGCAGATGCAGCCAAAATTAACGGAGTCGCATTAGTATCATCTTCACAATCAACTTGAGATCCCAAATCAAGAATATATGTTACTAGTTGTACATTTCCACTTAATGCTGCCCAATGAAGTAATATTCGACCATTCTAAGAAAGTAATGTCATTATGATATGCAAGTTTTAGGTTAAAGTATCTACTTATATTTTAATAAAAAGACTTACATCGTCTTGGGTTGTTATTAATGATGTGTTCTGTTCGACTTTACTTCGAACTGTTTCATAATCGCCTTTGTATGCAGATTCGTACAATGAATTTACTTCTGCCATTTCATATTTTAATACCTAAAAGTGTAAACAAAAACAAAAACGTAGTATCTAAAGTCCCGTTCGGCGGAGCCGACAAATTATTAGATCTGTCAGGAAAATAATAGTGATTTCGCTTAAGTGTGAAGTTGCATACGTCGCGAACGCCGTAGCAACAAGTGCGAAAAGACGCAGGCGGTACAACTTGTAGCTTCACCAATATAACAATTTATAAAGTTTTGGTAATAAGAAAAAATCAATTTTAAATTTCGCTGTAATCGTGAAAATCGCTGGAACTTTCAAACAATTTAATTACGGCAAGAACCGTTTCTTAAATACGTCTTCTTTACGAAATGTGAAAAGCAATTAATACGAACCTAAACTGTAATAGCAGGTTGCTTTCTAAAGACAAATCACATCTTTGGAATCTAGCAAAACGCTACACTGTGTCGAAAAAGAAGTGCGTTTAAAGGTACTTCTTGCATTCTGGTGCAACTGACCGTCAACCGAATATGTTACTAGTCCAAAAATACTTTAATATATTAATACAGGAAACTCATATAAGTTTAGCATTAACAAATGTGGGACATTGATAGTGGCGTCCTCTAAGCAGTTCGGTGGGCAAGTTTCAGTAAATTTGGATAATAAATTTACAGATTACTGTTTTAAATTCATATTAATAAATAAAAACCTAACCCTACAAAATGTTATAAACTTAACCACTTATTTAAACTTACAAAGTAAAGTAAAATATCATAATTATCAAATATTATTAATTAAATAAGGTTTTGCTATAAGAAAGTAAATGGCATTTGCTTTAAATGTGCGACAAATGTTTTCGACAGCTGCCAAATACAAATCTTAGTGGCCCACCAAGCCGCACGGAGCGCTGCAGTCAGTGTCACGAGTTTTTGGGCGAAGTTTCCTGTATTAATATATTAAAGTATTTGGTATGTCCGACTGAAGTCAACTTAATTCGTTATAACTAATCGTTACTCATTATAAATATTGTATCAGATAATAACGAATACTGTAACTGAATTTAATATTACTAAAAAACTTTTAACTTTTAGTTTAATTTTAATGATACGAGATGGATATACAATATAGGTAGTGTAGGCCTTTATAAACGTTCCTAAGTATGACTAAAAAAACACTTGAACGCTTCTAAAACTTTATTGACGCTCCTACCTACTAAATACATCCATTTCCTTCAACAGCACATTAAAGACAACCCCAGCAACAGCCATCCAGTGTTGCCAACAATAGGTACTATGCATGCACTAAATAGAATATTGGAATCCACCAGAAATGCACCAAAACGGTGACGTAATCAGAATTTTGGTTTGGGGGATCGGTATAGACTCTATGTAACAAATCAACGATGTAATAATTGCACTTAACTTCACAACGCAAAAGCAACCGAAGTCCGAAAGAAATAGCGACTGCGAGTCACATACCACATTTATATGCACGCATAGAAGAGCATATAAGCATTCAAAGCTATTTCAATTTGAACAGCGCTGCCAGACACATAGGTACCTACATACATAATACTATGCTTACAGCCAGGGCTGCCAATGCACAAATCTGATTTTACCCACCTGTATAACGAAATTCCCCAAAATCCCGGAAAATTACCCGCGAAATTCAAAAACCTTCATAGGAAAAAAAGAATAAAAAAATTGGCAATTAAACATTCTTTATTTATTTTTACTCCAAATATTACAGTTTAACATTTTTTTATTTGATTCAAATGATAAGAGACCCTTACATTTTTTAATACCCTGCTTACTATACAGTGCTTCCCGAAAGTAACGGATAAATTCTACAAAATCGTTGAGAAAAATATTTCAAAAAAATGCTCGGGCACGTCGATTTTTATTTTAAAATTATCATTTAGAGATGTAATTTTTAACCCCCCCCCATCCCTCAACCCCTAAGCGCTAGCAATTCCAACTTTAAAATTTCAAATAACAAAGTATCTTTTCTGATACCTCATCTGATAGCTTTCTTTATGTTGAATACAATAAAAGAAAGGTTTTCAAAATCGATTGATAAATAACGGAGATATTTACCAAAATGTATTCAAATGAAAGTGCCAATATTCGAGCAGGCGTTGATACGGCTCTAGCAATGAGTGGTAAAAACAATTGAAGTTTATCGTTCTCAGTACATTTTAATGTTTTAAGTGTTTATGTTGTATTTTTAAGTTTGGATGAAAAATTTTTTTAATTTTGATGAGAAAATGTCTTAATTTCTCAAAACCCATCGCAATGTTTACAGGACGTACTGAGAACATAAACTTCAATTGTTTTTAGAAAGGGTACTTTGCTGTTTGAATTTTTAAAGTTGGAGTTGCTAGCGCTTAAGGGTTGACGGGTGGGGGCTGAAAATTACATCTCTAAATGATAATTTAAGAATAAAAATCGACGTGTCCGAGCATTTGTTTGAAATATTTTTCTCAACAATTTTATACTTTCGGGAAGCACTGTATATTAAGGATGCTATAGTTGCAGTGTATTGGGACGATATGCCCGCCAATCTAAAAAATTTAGAAGAATAAAATTAATTTTATGTACGTTCACACGGGTACAGCTGCACAACAAACAATGATAAAACGGTTTATGGCGTTTACGCAAACTTGCTATCGCTCGAATGTTAAATGTTATGTTACCAAAGACAAATACTTTAACATATTAATACAGGAAACTCATATACATATATGTAAGTTTAGCATGATCAAATGTGGGACATTGATAGTGGCGTCATCTAAGCAGTTCTGTGGGCAAGTTCAGTAAATTTGGATAATAAATTTACAAATTACTGTTTTAAATTCATGTTAATAAATAAAAACCTAACCTTACAAAATGTTATAAACTTAACCACTTATAAACTTACAAAGTTACAGTAAAATATCATAATTATCAAATATTATTAATTAAATAAGGTTTTTGCTATAATAAAGTAAATGGCATTTGCTTTAAATGTGCGACAAATGTTTTCGACAGCAGTGAACAATTTTTAGCAAAAAGCGATTATTTGAGAACCTTGAAATTACCCGAAAATACCCACCATAAAAATTACCCACAAATTACCCGAAGGCATGTTAAATTACCCTCATTTTGGGGAATTACCCGCAAATTGGCAGCACTGCTTACAGCTAAGTTTGTAGTAAACAGGATTAGCGCTGGCGTGCACACTTCTCCATCTAGTGTTTAAAAAGGTGAGAAATAGTGCAGTTTTAAACCAGCACAGATTCCAGATTCAGCTATAATTTAATGCAAAAAAATATTTTTCTATTTTTAGCAATACACCAGATTTTGCACTAGCGCACTAGAATGCAATTTTGGTCACCAGATGAGGCTTCAATACACCAGATCTAGTGCAAAATGCACCAAGTTGGCAACACTGCAGCCATCCTCCTGGGTTAACACTGCTACCCCTTCCTATCATCGCAGCATTGCCAACGGCTGCAAGGCGCCAAATTTAAAATTAAAAAAATATCCTACAGTAGTTTGTTTATTGAACGAAGTTGGTTCATAATACACTCGAGAAAAAAACTCAAATAGACCTCTAATAAGATATAGTGACATCTTACAATAATAATTTTTTTTATAATAACTCAAATCTATCCTTAGTAAGGATAATAAGTATTTGTTATGAATAATTGGTTATACATATAATGAAAGTAACCTATGACTTGCAGAGAGACTTCCAGTAAAGATTCTCTTTAAAGACTTACTAACTAGTAGTTTCTTATGTACGGTATAACTTAAATTAAATTAAGTTAAACAATGACTATTGTACAACGGTTAACAATTACGACATTGATATACCCTAATCGAATCTGGTTGGAAGATCCGATGGTTTGAACCTCTTTAAACGTCTGATTTCACTTTCTTCGTCTAACAGTGTGGTTGCCAGGCCATTTGGATGTACTTGAACTTCAGCTCTGTGAGCCACTCTAAATTTTTTAACTTCGTCACACACTGTCGAAACTTTTAAGTCACTGTGAATTAGTGCATTAGGCACGTACCATGGTGCGTTGACTATAACACGAAGCACTTTGTTTTGAAATCTTTGGAGAATTTCCAAGTTGGAATTGCTGGCTGTGCCCCATAGCTCTATCCCGTAGGTCCAGATCGGTTTCAGCATAGATTTGTATAGAAGCAGTTTACTTCCTAACATCATCCGCGATTGTCTACCTAGCATCCAATACAATTTCTAAATTTGATTCCTAGTTGCTTGCGTTTGTTGAATATGTGTTTCTTCCATGTCAGTTTCCTTATGTAGAATAAGACCAAGGTATTTAGCCTCACCCGCCTGAGGTAGCTGTAAGCCGTTAAGAAGCGTTACCGGAGGAGTTACTTCTTTTCCTCGTGTATGTGATATGGACTGATTTGTCAGCATTCGCTGTAATTTTCCATTTTTGTAGCCAAGTTTCAATGTCGTTTAAATGTGCTTGCAGATTTTGCGTGGCAGAAATAGGACTATTTGTGTGTAAAACAGCGGATCGTCCGCAAATGTGGCTGTGATAGTTGTTTCAGATACTGGTAAATCTACTGTGTAAATTAAATAAAGCGTAGGTACCAGCACGCTACCCTGTGGGACGCCAGATGATATCGTAAATAAGTCAGTATAAGCATCCCGATATTTTACATAGTATTGTCTATCGGTAAGGAAGGATTTGAGTAGGTATTCTGTATAATTGGTGTGGTAGTTTGGATTTCATCTTGTAATTAGTCCTTTATGCCTAACTTTGTCGAACGCTTGCCGTATATCGAGACACGCCGCTGAACAGAATCGCTGGTCTGCTGGCCAAGGCAACACGGCTATTTCTTCTTCACGAAACCATTCCTGGACTACTCGAGCAATATGAGGGCGAGCATTGTCGTGCATATATTGAAAATTTTGTCCCTCCTGTTGAGCAAATGGACGCACTGTGGGTTGCAGAATATTCGTTAGGTATTGATTTCCATCAAGAAACCCATTAGTAAAAACGAGGTCTGTTTTACGTTGTGAAGAAATTCCACCCATACCATAATTGTTCCACCTCGGTATCCATGAACTTCCTGGACATGTCTAACGCGTTCATGAGCACCGCTTGCACGCCGCACTCTTATTCTTCTAGTATCCGGCCGAAATCCAAACCGGGATTCATCAGAAAAGAGTATGTTAGTCCATTCTTCTTCATGCCAGTTAATGTGATCTTGAGCCCAAGCTAAACGAGCAGCGCGATTTCCCGGACATAAAGCAGGAACTCTAAGGGGACGACGTGCGTGAAGTCCAACCTCATGTAGTCTGTTTCTGATTGTTTGTGAGCTGACACCCAGTCCATGGGCATTCTGAAAACTTGAAAGAAGTTGGGTAGCTGTATACAAATGTATTACGATGACGTCTAGCTTCCAAAGTTATGTAACGGTCCTGAACTGCAGTGGTTTTTCTACCCCTACCGGGATGTCTTTCGGCCACGTTTCCAGTGTCCTGATATCGTTGCCATAACCTACAGATTACTCCTCGAGAGACGTTTAACCTGTTAGCAACTTCAACTTGGCGACTGTCACTTTCAAGCATACCCACAGCGCGTAACCTCTCACCTCGTGATAAATGGCGACGTTCCATAATGTGTTTTCACTTAATTACAGCTAAACAGTGAAAAATTTTGTCACCAAAAGCCAAAACACAGAGACAAAAAAAGTTTACAAAACGCACAGCAACGCTAAGCTTCATTAACTATGAAAACAATTGGCACTAATAACAAACAGAAGAAAAAACAAAAGTTTGCGATACAGTACACGTTTGACAGCTAACAAATAAGTCATACTTGTTATATTATCTAGTAATAAATCGTGTTTTAAGGCAAAATACGCTTGTTCCTTAGACTTTTGTGAGCTGTGTATTAGAATGAATGGCTAAGGCGCAGGAATTTTTTCCAATTCTGCAGTCACTTCTACGTTGAGTTAGTCGATTTTTAAACCATTGGCTGGTTTGACCAATATATTTTTTATCACAATCATGACATGAGATAGAATATACGGCATTCGACCTTATCAGCATAGGAGTTTTGCATTTGAACTTAGAAAAAAGGGTATTAATAGTTTTTAAATTATATTTAGCGATTTTGATGTGGTCACTCTTTAAGACATTAATTAATCCACAAGTTAAATTGGTAATGAAGGGACTTGCTTGTGCAACCGGTTGTTGGTTAACTGGAACAGGACGGGACGTACTAAACAGTAATTTTCTAATGAGAACCTTAGGATAACCGTTATTGATTAAAATACTTGATAGTTTATCAAGATTTTTTTTGAATTAACGAAGGGTGACAAATTTTTATTATGCGATTCTTTAAGCCCAACACAATGTTGGTTTTTTGTTTCATCGGATGTTCCGAATGAAAATTGATGTAACGACCAGAAGAAGTAGGTTTCTGGAACCAGTCCAAAATTAAACAATTAGAAGAATTACGGATTAGTTTAATGTCACTATTATTCGTTTCAGTTTCCACAGTAAACTGCAACTGGTTGTGAAAATTATTGAAAGTATTTAAGGTGGTCTCTATTGAATCAGAGGGCACCGATAGTATTAAATCATCGACATATTTTTTTAAAAAAGGTTACTGAAAGGATAGAAGCGGGATTACTTGATCAAGGAGATGATCCATGATAATTTGAGCTAAAATTGGACTTAAAGGTGACCCCGTAGGGGTGCCATTAATCTGAAGGAAAAACTGATCATCAAACACAAAATAGCTATTATTAAAAATGAATTGAATAACATTTAAAAATTGATCTTTGGAAAAATTACAAACAGGGTGAATCAGGTCCCATTTTTCACTAATAATTGACACAACTAAGTCAAGGGGAATATTAGTAAACAGTGAAACCACATCTAGAGAGACAATGACAAAGCCTTCAAGTAGAAGGAAGTTATTAAATTCTTCAGCAAAAGAAAATGAGTCTTTCACATTGCCGTTTGGCCATCGCATCACATCTCTTTTTTGCCGTTTGTCGCAAGTGACTGATATCTTTTACCGTAGCTCTCGTCAATCTTATTTCATTTTCAACCTTAAGTTTGAAACCATAGAGTAATTCACCTGGGGCGATCCCTGTAGTAGAGTTTATTGTGCCATTGATGCCTCTTTGTACTTGGTGCACGTACCGGTCCCATTTGTCATGCTCACCTTTAATGCTAGCTGTCAGAGCTTCTAGGATTGTTCTATTGGATCGTTCTGCCTGCCCGTTACTTCTCGGCGAAGCAATGACATTCTTGACATGTTTTATTCTGTGCGTATCACAGAAGGATTTAAACTCCTTGCAGTCAAACGCTTTACCTCTATCTGTAATAACCCTTCTAGGTGCGTGTACTAACTTTATTAGTTGTTCCAAAGTCTGACGTACGGGTCCGCCACTGGTATTCGGGACAGCTTCCAGCCAAACGAATTTCGTGAATCCGTCTTTCACGAGTAGGATATGAGTGTTTCCACCTTCAGTCTTGCAAAAGGGCCCCAGATGGTCCACGTGCAACGTATGAAAAGGCTCAGCTACCTTCTCTATAGGGTGCAATCGCACTCGCCGCCTCCCGGTGGGTCGTTTACTAATCATGCACTCGAAGCAGTTATTTACAAATTTCTTCATAAACTTTCGCATGTCACTGAACCAATACTCAGACCTTATGGCATCAAAGGTGCGAACAAATCCGGGATGCCGATTGTCATCATGAAAAGTCTTGACTATACGCCATACCAGGTCGCGGGGTATCATTATTTTCGGTTCTCCGTCAACCAAACGGCATATCTTACCTTCCATCAGCGTATAACACCATTCTGCATCGTTGGTCTCAATTTGTGTTTTCAGGAGCTGTAGGTTTTCATCATTTGCCTGAACTGCTTGCACCCAGTCGATTTCGTTCATTTGTCTAACGGGAATCGGGTTACGACTTAGGGCGTCGACATGCGGCATTCGACTACCGGGTCGATGCACCACTTCGAAATCATATGCTTGCATCACCAGCCACCATCTCCCTATGCGTGGTGACAGGTCACGCTTTGTCCACGTAAACCTCATGGCGTTGCAATCTGTCACAATTTTAAAATGTCTACCGTAGAAAAAGTTTCGGAACCTTTTAACAGCTTCCAGTACAGCGAGCGTCTCAAGCTCATAACTATGATATCTTGTTTTAGCGGCAGTGGCTTGTCGGAGGCTGTGGTGCTGCCTGTACGTTACCGTCTACAGAGTCAGCTGAAGGTTTTTCAGAATCTGCTAATTCAAAGTCTGATTCACTTGGAGGTATAAACAGCGGATCAATGAGAGAATCGGTAGAACTAAAATCGCCATCAGAGGAGGATTCACTAAACTCTAAATAGAAAGAAAGTTCTTACAAAAATAAAGAAATAATTATGAAGCAAGAAAGTACCTACCAGCAAGAGGTGGTCCCAAAGCTATTGCCTTTCTTACTGTTTCTTGTTCTGTCACTAAAATTTTGCATTGTAAAAACTACCCGCACATCTAAACACTTCAAAATGCTCCAATGTACTGAGCAGGAATATAAAGAAACACAGAGCATGTCTAGCTGCATACACCAATCGCAGAGTCCTGCATTATAACGTTTCAACGTGTGTCTGCATATGTGTCTAGGTTTGCGGGAAACGGATGACTCAAATTAAAATTGGCAGACACCGGTGTCTGCTGCATTTATTTGTACGTTTTGGCAAAAATACATCTTTTATAACAAACATTACCATAGTGATCAACAAACAAATGCAAACCAAATCCAAAAACCAAACAATAAAAATAATAATTTTTGAAATTTTTCTTGAAATACCCTTGGCAGTCAACCTGTTAAAAATGTGTTTTTTGCCTAATAAGTTAAAATTGGTCATTGTCGCATACGTTGTGGAGAACAGCGCGCAAACTCCAATTTAAACAATGCAATTGCTTTCTATATGGATTGAATTTCGTAATATCAAATTTAAACAAAATAATTGCTGCTTAATAATTGAAAACAATTTTCAAGACTTTCATGAAAATCGACAACTTTTCCATTCACAACATATCTGAGGGTTTTCATTTCTCTTGCACG